>KV722532.1:0-54137 GCA_001687445.1 Obba rivulosa
GTCACGTTCAGTGCGCTTAAACGCGACGTGATCACATATAAAGTGAGCTCAAGTGACGTTCAGGTCTCGCAGCGCCACGGTACCGCACCTATTTTTCGATTTCACTCTATCGCTCTCCCCTGCTCAGACACACCTCGGCATCTCACGATGGATAGCTTGCCTCCCTACCCGTATGGCCCATTCACACCCGAGCTCGTCGTTGGTGGAAACGGCGGACAACCCTTTGAGTCCTGCAAGTGGATTGTGAATCGGAGTGGGCTGGTCGTCAAAGGCCTTGATGTGTGGTGGAGCTCCAAATGCCTGCGCGGCATTCAGCTCACATTCTCCGATGGCTCGCGCTCCGTTGTTTACGGAAACCCGAGCGATAGCCACGACAGCGTTGTCTTCTCCGCCGGAGAGGCCATTACCTCGATGACACTTTGGGCAAATAGCTCCAAAAACCGCGCAGGCCGTATTCGTCTAACAACCAACGCCGGTCAGGTATGTATCTACGCCTTCACATCAGCTCCCTAAGCTGATTCTTCGTTGAGACATTCGATGTGGGCATCAAGACTGACAAACTGCCTGCATATGACGTCTACATAGGCTCTGGTATCCTCGTCGGCATGGTCGGGCGTTGCGCTACGGACATTGACATGCTCGGCGCCGTCTTCCTGAAAGGCACGGTCACCTCGATCTCGATCTCAAAGGTCGCATATGATCCCCCGCTTTCCGGTACCAGCAAAGGTATCTCGGAGGTGACCCTCGACGCAGTCTATTATCATAATCTCCCTTCGTCCACGCATGATCTCGTCTGGGACTTCACCCACTCGGTCACCCGCACAGTCTCCACCAGCTTCACGCAGTCAACTAGCACTACCTACGGCGCCTCCGCAAGCATCTCCGTGTCTGCGGAGATCTTCGGAATTGGCCCCAGCGCCAGCGGTGGGTTCGAGTGGCAGTCGACGGACATCAAGGAGACTACCACCACGACGTCTTCCCAGCACACCATGAGCTGGAGCTTATCGGGAACGTTACATCCGGGAGAGGGCACAACTGTCATCGCCGTCTGCCAGCAGGGTCTGGGCAACGTGAACTATACATCCACAGTTACGTTGCAACTGGAGGACGGCACAGTTAGCACGTATGACGAACCGGGCGTTTTCAACAATGTCGTCTATACAAAGGCGATGGCGACCAGCTTGGAGAACATCAAGTTCGAGACGCCGAGTATTATTGAATATCACCGCCGTAGGGACATCGAGTAAGGGCGTTTTGTATATCGCGGCCCGGCACGAGTCATGGGTAGTCAGCACATTCAACTGCGCTCCTTTATTTCACCCTTGACCGACTGCACGGATGTTTCCATATTGAACCATGCTTCCCCCCTTTTGATCCTCCATTCTTTCACCAGGGACATTCTGTTGGCACGGGGCCGTTGTTTACTCCATTCAAACTCGTATACAGTAAATTCATCACAGTCACCGTTCATCAGATGGAGAGGATGTCGTAATACGGGTATTTACGCACCTCTAAAGTTCTATTTCTTGAATCGTTCGAGTTCGCCCATAAGCGAATACATGACGAATGCTGGGGTCATTTCATCCTCCTACTTATACCTGTCTTGTGTTGTCGCTATTCTCTACGTGCGTCCCTCCGCACTTACATGCGCAATACCGAGCTAGTGGCAGTTTTGTTACCATCCGAGTGCTCGTGAGATCGTCTCGCGTTCGACTGACAGGGATTTGAGAGCGAGGAAATCCAAGAATGGACACAGGCGATCCAGACGAAAAGGCGACAGGTCGGGTATCGAGGACTTGCGCAAGTGCCGACTGTGAGATAGAGCATCTTTTGTGAGCCGATAAGAGCTCCGAGTCACATCTTTATGCTTCCGCGCTTCTGCTGAAAACAACCGTAGGGTGCATCTGAAGGATCCGACACGCTCGCCATAATTGACGATATGAGAAGTTTTGTTATCAGTAAATCTATCACGGCCCCCGGCGCCCTGCCCATCAGATTAGCTAGAAGCACACGGAGGTCCAAAAGGAGCTGGATCGCAACATAGATATTTAAGCACCTGCAAAGCACTATTTGTTGGATTGTTCGAGTTCGTCCGTAAGTAAAATGTGGCGAATCGTGCGTTCTGCCGCATTGAGCAAGTGCTGCAAAATGCGGAGGGCTCTAGAGCGACACTATCACCTGCATCACCGTGAGAGCTCGAAGAGCGTTTCTGTATGTCGCCGGAGGAGCGCGAGGTAACCAGCGTGGCGGGATCCTGATCAGCAGAGCGCCGAAGGCATCAGAGACGAGTCACTTCGCCTCGACTTGGAATTCGGCGTTCGGCTATATACCATAGCAGTTCGAAAACGGACATATCCTTGTGCTCTTTCGATTCACGAGCGACATATTGCGATGCAGAGCTCCGGAAGAAGACACGGAGAAATTGCACGGAATGATGCGCTGAGTCCAAAGCCAGTATTTGCGCATGCTTGTCGCTGTCCCCTCCTGGCGATAAAGCGGCGCCTCTTCCGCCACGATCTCCCATACACCCCACTCCGTCGCTCGCTCAGCAGCCTAGCTTTCTGCTTGCCCGGATACACCGCCCCTCGCTATGTCGCACGGCGCGGGAACCTCTTCGTCCCCTTCTCTACCCCCTCTCAACACCGCAAACGCGTACTCATACACGCCACAGCATATTATCCCGCGCAGCGCTGCCAGTGATTCGCTGTCTCCCAGCAGCCCGCAAAGTCCGCAGAGCGCCCGAACTATCCAGTCTTCGGGGTTGCCCCCACCCCCCCGACGTCGTGTCAACGTTGCATCCGCGGCCAACGCGTCCTATGAGTCTATCGACTCTTCCTTGGGCCGTACCGTCTCACGGGGAAGTGGAAGCGACCCGTCGCAATGGGACAGTACTTCTGACGACGCATTCGCGGCTGGTGCTCAGGTTGAGGGGCAGACCCAGACCGGTGCGTGCAAGTATAACCTTGCGACGTTCTATGCCCTTAGGTTACTTCATCTGATGGCAGGTCCGGGGTTACAACGTATGGCGTCAGATACGTTTGGCGATGGCAGTGACCTTGGGCAGCTTCGAACTCAGGTCTTTAAGCGGTTCGACAAGATCGAAGGCGACGTGAAAGCCGGCTTCCGCACAGTGGACGAGAAGTTTGCCAAGGTGGACGAGAGGTTTGCTCAGGTGGACGAGAGGTTTGCTCAGGTGGACAAGAGGTTGTATGCTCTCGATCAGAAGATCGACCAGAAGTTTCAGTACCTTGACAACAAGATAGACATGCTCAAGTGGCACTTGGAAAGGAAACTGGATATCAGCAAATTGGAGTTTCAGGAGTTGCTTGCAACTCAGATGAAGACGCTTCAGGACCACCTGCTAACCCAGCTGGAGCAGCGCTTTCAGCACATGGATCAGCGCATGGAGCAGTACTTTGGGCAGCAGTGGGGATCCGGCACACAGACTGCTCCTGCTCCCCCTCTACAACGCCTCGCCATTGTGGAGCCTCACGCCAGCGAGGAATCGGAGATACAGTTCCGACGTCCCGCTTCCAGCCTCCTCACGTATGAATCCACTCCGAGAGTCGCTGACTCATCTACTGCCGCCCCGTCCGCAGGCGAGTCACCCTCTGTCGGACAGCCGACAATCGCGTCGCCGGTAGTTGCGCGGTTGGTGCGGCCGGCTGTCGCGCATCCCCCGGCGGATGAGGTGATCAGCGCCGTCGTGCAGGCCGTGGAGGGTGAGATTCAAGCCGCGGAGACTGCGCACAGCAATGTCAGGTCTCTTATGAAGACCATTAGGCGCACGTTGTCTACCAAGGCGAGTTTGCCCGATCCTTGTTTCGCGATCCTTCCACTCACTCTCCGTCGCAGAGCCTCCGCAAGAAGAGGGATCCCAACAACTGATGTACTGAATCTAACTCAATCCTACTGAGTCGTACCTCCATTCTTTCTGTGACATTATGCCTCTAGCTCTGTACTCGTTTTCGTTCCTGATTTACTTCCGTGGTTATTGGACGGCTCGCGGCTCAGTCCACTCTGCTTATACCACACTACTACCCGGATGTATCTGTACGGATTACCATGAATCGCATCGCTCGTTGCAACTGCGCTGCTTCGCTTGCTCGAGCATTAGACAAACACAGTGAGGCGCGATTGACTGGATCACGAATGCTAATGCCGAACCCGGCATGAGGTGCCTAGCGATCCCCTTGCCGTGCGTTGTCATCCTCAGCGTGGATGTAAGATGTAAGCCTATCTGGTCTCCGCAGACGAACAGGTACTGGTGATAGTCCTGCACGGTATCATGCTGTTGCACGCCGTAGAAATGAAGAGACTTCAGAGCGATGTTATCGCTGGCTCAATCGGAAGAGCTGCCAAAATGCCCATGCGCGTCGTGGGCAGAGCGCAAGGTAACAAACGTGCAGCATCCAGCGTGAACATTAAGACGATTCACTTGCGTTCGCGACGACTTGGAGCTGTCGCCATGCAGAGCTTCGGACAAAAGAATGGAGAAATTTCCGCAGAGTGGACGAGCGGCGGCTTGTCTAGGTAGACAAGATAGATGTCCTGGCTCGAAAATTCGACAAGACAGGCTTCCTGAGGCGGCAGGAGGACGGCGATGGCGGCGTGTTGCGAGACGGGCAATCGAAGGCAGTCGGTTAGCCTGACGCCAGGAGAACGTACCAACAAGGGCACACGGCAAGCTTGCTTATCAGACCATGAAGGTACAGCTACGCCAGGCCGTGCTCATTAATGCACGCCCACGGGGTGGAAGGCGCAACCAGGGTTGCTCACCGCTCGAAGAATTCAGGCAGCGTAGCTGAGGCTCAGGGAGATTTAGTGGGCAGTCTGGCACAGTCTCCTCCGACATGACACCGTAGGCAGGGACCCGGGCGATGTGCCAATAGGTCTCAATATTCTGGGCATGCGGAGTACTACAACGCCGGTGCATTGAGTAGCATGTTATTGGATGGTGTAGATGAACCACACCTTAGATTTCCAGGAAAGGCGTCCACACCCACTAGCACACCAGTCGCCAAGTCTCCTGCCAGCCTCTGGCATTTTGATGGAAGTGGTCTCAGCTTCATGCCATACACGAAAGACCTCTTACAAGTGGACAAGCAAGCGTTCTGGCGGTAGACGGCACTTCCCCGGGTTCGGAATACAAACGAATCGTTCGTTAAACTCGTTTCCATGTTTCTTCCTCCGCGTTGCATGGCTAAACTTGTGCTTGAGCTTATGACTTGGCAGTGAACACATTTTCGTCTCAATCACAACTTTCAAGCACAGAGGTTCTGAACAACAGATGACTGGTGGATTATTCAGAGGCAGAAAACAAACACATCAAGGATATAATAAATACAGCTCAGCCCAGACGACGATAGCATATATTCTTCCCTTCGTTTTATCAGGCTTCGAATACTCAAGCAGCCACCGCGACACGCTGCGGCGCCTCCTGCTTGAGCTGAGGAAGGACGTTCGCAGCACCCATAGGGTCCGAGGTCGGCAGACCCAGGCTCAGCTTGTGTGCACGGCACTCGGCAAGGAAGTCAGTGAACATCTACAGAAGACGACGTGAGCATCCGTGGCTTCAGGACGTTGCTGGGGACGTACCTCGATGGTGTCAAGCGGGCCGCCCGCGCTCTCCGGGTGGAACTGCACGCCCCACACCTTCTTGCCGGAGTCCGCGGTCGACTTGATGCCCTCCACACTCGAGTCGTTGCAGTTGATGAAGAACGGCTCCCAGCCCTGCGGGAACGGCTCCTGGAGGCGCAGCGCGTACTGGTGGTTCTGGCTCGTGACATATACACGGCCCGACTTGATCGAGCCAGATGACGCGAGCGCGAGCACGGGCTGGTTGTGCCCGCGATTGCCGAACGTCATACGGTACGCGTCGAGCCCCGCGGCCATGCCGATCACCTGGTGGCCCATGCAGATGCCGAACACAGGGCGGTCCCACTCCGCGAGCGTGCGGCGCAGGTGCAGCGCGGCGGGCATGCAGTGGTTCGGGTCGCCGGGCCCGTTCGAGAGGAAGAGCCCGTCAAACTGGTCGCGCACGGTGTTGAAGTCGAAGTCCCATGGGAGCACGGTCACGGCCGCGCCGCGGCGCACGAGCGAGCGCAAGATGTTCGCCTTGGCGCCGAAGTCGAGCACGGCGATGCGCACATCGCCGGTCGGGTTCAGCTCGTACGGCTCCTTGGTCGAGACCTGGTCGACGAGGTTCTCGGTGGTGGGGTCCCAGTAGTCCGCGGCTGCAGGCGCCGGGAGGGACGCGTCGGGTCCGATAGCAATGCGGCCGAGGGTCGTGCCCTGGTCGCGGAGGAGACGGGTGATGGCGCGGGTATCGACACCGGTGATACCTGGGACGCCGTGACGCTGGCACCAGGACGCGAGAGACTCGACAGCGGTGTAGTGAGAGAATTTCTCGGCAACGTCTGCGACGACGACGGCAGTGCATTGTATGCGAGAGGACTCGAGAATCACACCGACATCCTTGTTGTCGAAAGGTGCAGAGTTGGAGGGCACGCCGTAGTTGCCAATAAGAGGTGTCGTGAACACGAGGATCTGACCGCGATAGGACGGATCGGTCATCGATTCGGTGTCTATGCGCGAAGTTAGTGCTCAGGCCTATATAAGATGTCGACGATCGGACGCACATGACGTGATGGAGGTGGAGAAAACCGTCTCCCCAAAGATGCTGCGAGGAGCACCAAAAGAACGACCAGTAAACGACTGGCCAGTCTTCAGGTGAAGAACAGCGGGGATCGACGACCCAGGAATTGAGTTTGCATGGGTTGCAAAACCCCGGTAGAGACGAGGTGATCGGAATAAGTTACGAGCAAGCATTCCGGGCATGGTGAATTTAATGACTGAGCAGAGAGAAAACGAGGTCGCTGAGGTAGCTGTAAAAATTGTCAGCACGTTGCTTACGAGTATCCTACGGAAAAGATGCGTACTCGTCGCGAGTGTTCTGCGTGAAAATCATGTACGAGCGGAGTCGCTCAGTCTCGAGAGGTGAGGTCGATGAAGGTCGAGTCAAAAGAAAATTGCGAGACGCCGGTACGTCGACGCGCACCTCACCGCACGTGGCCTCTTTGAATCGCCGACTCAAGTCCGATTGAATGGTCTGTCTAATCCTGTCTATTCTTGTTAGCATGGTTTTGTAATGTGCGTTTGGTGCCATTGATAGCCGACGGGCGAAGGCTTTTACTCGGTTTCTATCACGTTGTAGCCTGGTAAGCACGCGTCAATAGACCTTTCATGAGCTTACATCCGGCGTTCTATGCGCCCCCTTTATGGCTGCCTGGTTACGCAGGCCCGCCGCAGTCGCCGGAGTCCATGAGCCTCCGCCATGAATTTCTTCGATAATTATGATCTTGCCGGCACATCGACACCCCCATCAACCGAACACACCGACCCTAGCCTCGAGCAGGAGGTGCAGCAGGTCGTCGGCCAGCTGAGCCGCTTCTGGGGCGGCTTTAGGAAGCAGGTTCGTCTCCCTCCCTGGAATGCCTCAGGCGTCTCAGAGAGCTGGTCCACCAGAGCCAGAATGCGTTCCAAGCTGCACGCAAGGATATCGGCGAGCTTGCGTCACAGGCGCAGAAGGAGCTGAACAAGCTCACAGCGGAAACACCAGCGGAGGGACAAGCCGGTGGGACAGGTCCTTCGACGGCGAGCGATGCTCCGTCCCCTGAACAGGCTGCCGCGCAGAGCGCATCAGCGGAAGACTCTGTCGCTGGTCCTTCTGTCTCGAGAGCGTCAGAAGATTCCGAGACAACCCCGCCCGCTACTTCTCCCGCTTCCCCCGTCTCTGAACCGACCCCCGCACAAGCGCAACAAGCGCAGTCTCTCCTCGCCCGCCTGCAGGCCTCGCTCCCGCCCAATCTCCTCTCGACCGTTCAGCAGCAAGTCTCGACCGTCCAACAACAAGTCTCGTCTGTTCAGCAGCAGCTCCCTCAGGCGCGCGCAGCAAGCATCTCCGCGCTCGACTTCGCGCAGCTGCGGAGCACGATCGCTGCAGAGCTCGCGAAGGTGCAGGACGCGACGGAGGACGTCGTGCACCGCAGCGAGGGGCTCCTCCGCGAGGCGGGCGAGTTCCTGCGCGAGGCCGTCAAGGTCGTCCCGCCGGAGGAGGGCGCGGGCAGCGAGACGCTCGGCGGCGTCGTGTGGGATGGCTCGGACGTGTGGGGGCTGTCCACCGCGACAGCGATCGGGGCTGCGGCGGGCGGCAAGGGCAAGGAGCGGGAAGGGCGCACGACGCCCAGCTCAGGATCGGGCTCGGGGCGGCCGTCCATGGACGTCCGTGCGGCGACTCGTGCGGAGGCGCTCCTGAAGCAGCTGAGGTACGATCCAGAAGTCATCAAGGTGGATCCGGAGGCGGATGAGCGCGTGCAGGCGTTGTATGCATCATGGGTTGAGGAGAAGGTGACCTCGATGGAGGAGGGCATCAACAGTGAAGCGTGGCTGGCGGAGAGGGAGAGGGCATTGGACGGGCTGGACGGATCTGCGTTACTTGCGACATTGGAATTGCTTGGTGCGTTCGATCTCTTTCGGCTGGCTCAGGCTCTGAACTTGCTGTCTGCGCAGTGCCGACAACAATACCTGTGGAGGTATTCTGGACACGCTACTTCTTCCGCGTGTACCAGGTCGAGCAGCAGGAAGAGCGTCGCAAGGCACTCCTTAAAGGTTTGTTCGTCATAGCCTTGCTTGTTTCAGGATACTGATCACGCTTGTGTGCAGGAACGATGGACACTGAAGAGGACTTCAGCTGGGAGGACGACGAGGACGAGGCACCGTCTCAGCCATCGAAGAGCACCGCTCCCCAGGAAGCTTCTCTACCAGCATCCGTTCCTGATATAGTCGAACTGCAAACACCAGAGTCTACCCTTGCCGTTCCTTCGTCACGCTCGCATACATCGACGCCCGGCACACAGAGTCCGCGGCAGAGCAGCGAGGACAGCTATGACGTCGTCTCGGGGCAGGTCAGTACTGGGCCTGCAAGTCCCAAGGGGGGCAAGATGGAGACTGAGAAAACTGGAACGTCGAGGCGCACGGCAGAAGACGAGGATGCGGATAGTGACTGGGAGTGAATGTGGTGATCTTGGAATACCGAAGACTTGTAGGTTAACATCATGACCGCTCGCGGCGTTAGCTCCTCCTCAACGATACGTGTCAGTTATAATGCTCGAATATCTCTCACTCATGTCCAACGTTGCTCTATGAATCGAAGACTGCTATTGATCACGAGCATGATTGTCCCGACTGCATTGTGTATCTATCCAAACATATGAGCATGGCATGATATGTGCATGTGAGACATGAGTGCGTGAGTATCCAAGGTATTAGGCGGAGCGCATCCAAGACGTAGTCTATCATCGGGCAAACGAGCCCAGCAGACTCTTTTTCCTCTTCCTTTCCACCGCAGCACCCGCCCTCCTCTCCTTCGGGATGTGGGAGCTGTCCGCGCCTTCGTCATCATCTGAGTCGTCGGAGTCATCGCTCTCGTAGTCTTCCTCCTCCGCCTGCGACGTATTTGCTCTGATGCTTTTCGCAGTGGTATCGCTGAACGAGACGGGAGAGAAGAGTTGCTGGCTCGCGAGATCGGACAGGCGCCGGAATTGCGGAGGGGCTGCCCAGGTGGGTGGGCGTGACGGCTTAAAGGTCGCCACCTCCTGGTCCGACTCAGGATCCGAGGACCGAGTTGGCGACGCTGCTGCGGGGCCGGATGCCGGGGTGGGCGGGGGACGCGCGTGCAGTGGAGTGTCGAAGAACTGGCTCTCACTGGGAAGGAAGAGCGGATCTCCAGCTTGACCATTGAATGTGTCGTTTTGGCTCTGGTTGGGCGAGCTGCTCTCCTGCCTCTGCGGGAGTTCAGCTCGAGAGGCTGTAAAAACATCGTCGCTCTCCTGTGTTGAGGCGTTAGCTTTGGAACTCGTGATCACGCCTCCCGACGCTTGTGTCGTAAGATCGGCCTTGGGAGCCATGAATACGTCGTCTACCTCGTGTGTCGGGGCGGTCGCAGTTCGGGCTGTAAGGGTCTGGGCTGGTGAGCTCGGGTGCGGGCTGCTAGACTGCAGTTCATCGAGCATAGACTCCGGCTCAACGAACGACAGGGTTTGTGACGACTGCGGTAAGGTAGTCCACTTCACTTGCGACATGGGCTGACGCCGCGAGCGCAGAGTCTGCTGCAACTGCGGCGTGATCGGAACACCTTTGGCTTCATTCGCCTGGGGCACATCTGCGTCAGTAGCAGGCTCTGCAGTCGGAGCTGGCGGGGCAACAGTGCCTTTCTTCCCGCCCCGTTTGGCGGCAGCCTGACGCGCTTTCTCCTCCTTCTTAGCCGCTGCTTGCGCCTCTCGTTCAGCCTTCCTTACCGCAGCCGTAGCCTCGCGCTCAGCCTTCTTAGCGGCAGCGGCCGCTTTTCTGGCGGCGGCGGCCTCAGCCTTTGCTTCCTTATCTGCAGCGCGCTGTGCCCTCTCCTCTTCGGTCAGTCGGCCTCGTCGCTTTGCAGGTTCGGGGACTGGAGGCGGCGGCATAGCCACCACTGAGGCCGATCTGCCCCTGGCGCGCGTCGGCTGTGCTGCCGTGTTCTCAACCTCTGGCTCGTTCGTGGGTGCGGCTGATGTCTGTTTCAACACTGTTCGTCGGGTACGCCTTGTAGGCAATGGGGTGGATTGAGGCGCGCTCTCCAAGACCTCAGAGGCGAGAACCGGTAGTGTGTCATTGCCAGATGTGAGTCGACCGTGCCTATCCCGCATACGCCTCGCCGTCCCTGGTTGGAGTGTAGATGATGGAGGCGGCGTACTCGGTCGCCTCCCGTTCTCCACAGAGTTAGCCTCGTCTTCGATAGGATCGTCTTCTTCCGCCGCTTCAGGTGATGTCGAAGGCAGATCATCGGCATCTTCAATCGGGTCGAACTCATCCAGCTGACGCTGTACCTCAGCCGCAGACGTCCCGCTGATTGGGTCCATGTCGATGGCATCTGAAATGGAAGCAACAGACGCGACAGTGATGTCGGCCTCTGCGACGCGAGTTGCCGGCTCTGATGCATCGTCGGGCTTGTCAATGATGGCAGTCGGTTGAGCAGAAGGCCCACGAGACTGCGCATCATCCGGTATCTGCTCTAGCAACGGGGTATCTTGAGCACTGACAGCATGCTCCGGTGTCTCAGACGGTGTGGGGGAAGGTGAAGGCATAGCCTGTGGAGGTGGAATAGCAGTACGTCGCTGGTCTTGTTCTTCCTGTTGTCCGTCTGCCTTCTCTGGCTGCTCGCTTTCCTGCGAACGACGCTGTTCCTCCTCTTCCGCTGCTGTCTCCGCCTCTTCTTCCTGCACGACGGAAGTAGTGTTCGGATTGGCTTCAAGAACGACAGACTTGTCAACAACTTCAGTGATAACAAACTTGTCAATCGCGGCGTCTCTGGACAAAGACAGATGTTCGGGACCGTCAACATCCTGAGCAGACTCAGTATGGTTGGCCTCAACTGCATTGACGGTAGCCAACTCCGGCTCAACGTTGACAGGCTCGCTGGGAGTCTGCACAAAATCAGTACCGAAACCCACAAAATCACATCCGCCAGCACGTACCATAGCACCTAGTTGATCTTGCGGGTCAGTGTCCATGAACGTCGGTGGTGCAATATCATCTTCCCGATCATCCTCAAAACGGCGCTCGTCATCCGACGACGAAACTTCCTCCTCGAACTTGCGAGACAGCCGACGATAGGCTCTCTCTTTCTCCAACTCCTCCCGCTCTTCCTCCTCTAACTCCTGCTCGAACTCGACCTTCTCCTCATCTTCGTCTTCTTCGCCCTCCTCTTCATCGCTGCCTTCCGACAGGATATCCGCGGCACGTATCGGAACGACAGGTCCGAGCAAGAGAGCTTCAAGATCAGTATCGTTGAGATTTACCGACCTGGTTGATGTGTTGATCATCGTAGGAGTATGATACTCGTCATCGATATCATCGCTCGAGCTCTCGTTGCTGCTTCCTTCGCCTTGACCCTCGATGATAACTTCAGATATCTCGGAGCCTGCGGGGATGAGTGGCGTAGCCGGAGACGATATCGAAAGGTTGTCTTTGGAGGCAGAAGTTGCTGGTTGTTCAGTCAGAGGATCTGAAATCATCGCCCCTGACGCGGGGGGCGAGCTTGGTCTAACCTCATGAGATGATTCGGGAACAGGGACACCAGTATCATGGTCATCCTTCTTGCGTGCCTTGGTAAGGAGAACATCCAGCCTCTGAATGAGCTCCTGGTCTTCGCCCTTCTTCTTCAGCTCCTGAATACGAGCATCGATCGAGTCCGCTCCCGCATGAACAATCGGGCACCGGAAGAGAAGATGGAACGGCGCCGAGAAGCAAACCGGGCAAACACGCTCTTGAGACCGTCCGGACTTCTTGGACTTCTCCGCTTTCTGCTTCGTTACCTTGGGTAGCTTCCCCATTGACACATCGGGTACAGAGAGCGGTTGATCAACGGATACATCGGGGCTGGAGAGAGCTCCTGGTTGCAAGGTCCCGGTCGACACGTTCGCAGGCGCCTCGTCGTTCGCTAGATCGTCTGGAATCCATGATTGACGCAACTTTGACTTGGCCCTCGACGTGGCCTTCGCTTTCAGACGTGGCTGAACCTCGGTGTTTGTGTCAGGTGTAGAGTCAGGTATCTTCTTGTTTTGAGGTGTGGGTGCAACGCCAGCCCGTGAGACCTCTTCCGTAGGCTGAGGTGTAGATACAGCAGAAGCATTCCTGGCCAGCACAATCCGAGCAACAGCTGCCATCGCTTCTTGGACTTCTTGGCGGGATAAAGGAGAGCTAGAAGTCACCGTGCTCTGCGTTACGCCTGACGTGCCGTTAGAATGATGAGTCAACGGTCGAAACCTGTAGCAAGAACCTAAGCTCACCCTTTGGCGGCTGCTCTGGATTATCGTCGGTCGTATTCTGGCTCACAGATGCCGCTTTCTGCTTCGTGCTTTGTGCCTTAGCCTTCGTTGTTTTTTCGGCCAATTCAGGCTTCAATATACGCTCGGATGGTTCTGGCAATACCGTGAATTATACGTTATCAGCGTGCTAGTTGCAAATGCGCTGTGGTAAGTGACTTGCCTGCGCCCGATGCGACGTCCGCGACACGCTTAGATGAGGGAACACCGGCTTCGGCTTCCTTCCCTAGCATGCAAGTGAGAACAAATCAGGCCTGGGGCACTCGTGTTCGCATACCTTTCGACCGTCGCTTGGCCTTCTGAACTCCCTCTGCAGCAGCGGGCTCTACGGCTTCCGCTCCATCTGTCTTACGGTCCTTAGACTTCCGAGATTTGCTCTTGTCCTGACTCTCCACAGCCTCTGCGGCAGGAGCGTCAGTAGCTGTCTGATGCTGGGCTTCCGCAGCCGGGGCAGATGTCACAGGGACGGCCTCTATCGTCTTCTTCTTTTTTGGCTTCTTCTCCTTGGGTTGCGAGTCCGAAGCTTCCTTTGAACCATGAGGTGCCGCTTCGTCGGTTGGAAGAGCAACAGGCTTCGCCAGCTCACCATCCTCCTTGGACCTCTTTTTACGCCGTGCTTCCCCTGCATCCGCCCCCGCGGAACTCTGTTCTCTTTGCTGCGTTCCATCAAGGACGATATCTGTCGACCTTCCCTTCGACTTCTTCTCCTTGCGAGATGGTGCAGATGCTTCCACGTCAGTCGACGTGTGAAGGGAAATAGTAGTGATCGGCACAGCGACGTCTTCAGTCGCACCTTTCCTTTGCTTCTTCTTAGGCCGCGCCAGCGGACTCACTGGTCTCGATGGTGCAGCTTCGAGGAGAGGTGATGAGACCTTCGACGTCACAGTAGAGTGGTCTGCATCCGTAGGTCTCGCCTTCCTCTTTTTCCTTCTCGGCGTCGTAAAGGCCTCCTGAGAAGGTCCCGAGGCGGGCTCGGACGTGGGTGGGCTCGACGAATTCCGGTCAAGAAGAGAACTAGACGAAGGGAGAGCTGCGATGGGAGATGGCGCCGCCTTTTTGAGTGATGCCTCAACGCCCCGTTCTTTATCTTCCTCCCCCCAGTTACTGTCCTGAGAAGAGCCTTGCTGAAATTCTGTGAGAGTCGGCACAAGTTTTCCATTAGGCTGCTCTAGGCCCGAGCGTAGAGTCACGCTGGCATCTTTTCTTCGCTTCTTCCCAGGACGGTCGACAACTGATTCGCCACCACTAGCGACTGCTTTACTCGTGAGTGCGGTGGCGGAGGAACGAAGTGCATCCACAGTCGCGATGACCTTGCCGCCTGGGGCCGCTGAAGGCAAATCAACGTACAGAGAGCGCCTTCGTTTCTTCCTGGATTTCTGTTTCTATACACCGTGTAAGAAAGGTACTTGAGACACCAACTGTGATGCGTACAGGTTCGCCAGGAGCCACCTCGTCACCTGGCAGGGAATGCACTTGAGGAGGATGGAGGGATTGAGATGGACCTAACGTCACCGTGACGTCCAATGTATGGCTTATGCGAGCCAGAGTGCAGAAGGCCTCGAAGTCATCATCTGTGCCCTATAGTTGAAATACCCCGTGCGTACTTGGAAGACCATGTACACTCACTGTCTTCAAGGTCGACGGATTTCCCCTCGTGCAACTGAGCAAGATGAATTGGTGCTCCAGCTGGTAGTCCAAGCTTATGCCTCACGACATTCTTCATCTCTCGGAGCGACTGGTCTGTGAATCCAACGATCGAGGTCAGCGCACGACTGCCGAAGTCAAGTATGCCAACTGCACCTTTAAAGACCCTCTGAAATGTTCGGGTAGGTGCATGAAAAGTCACCACCGCCGCGTCTATCCTTTTTTTATGTGGTTCTTCACTCATCTCAGGTGAAATGCCCGCCATAGACGCGGTCGCAAGTTTTAGAAACGCAGAACGCGTCGCACGCGTATGAGGTCAAGACCGCGCGGATGAAGCAAGCGTAAGCCAAACTGGGCGGTAAGCAAAACTAACTGCTAACTAAACGCTGTTATCAGCGCATAATACCAAGATATCTGAGGGTCATTCCTCGCGGCTACACGGGGTATACTCATTTCGCTCGTACCTCATCTCGTCTCTGCTACCCTGGAACAACGATGGCCGGACATGGTAAACGACAATGTCGATATCCTCTCAATTTGTGCTTACTGTTTGTAGCAGGGCCCGGTTTCCACCCCCACCTCCCCGGGTTCGGGCATAGGTTTCTGGCGACCACCCTCGGTGCGACCATGTGGTTCTTCATCTTCTACCGCGCCCGGTACGTGACAGATTCTACTTCCAGTGGAGGATTATAGCTGACGTCTCCCTAGTAAGGATGGCGCGAAGCTTCTAGTGAGTACTGAGTTCGCGTCCGTTCATTGCACTCTGACGTAGGTACAGGGCCTGAAGCATCCATGGGAAGGTCACGAACATGGTCATGGCCACGGGAATGATGCTGCCCACGAGGAACACCATTAGATTGTGTTGGAGGCTTGCGCATCGATTTGGAACTCCACCTTCAATCCATTCTAGTAACTTGCTTCTCGTCCTGGTGTCTTGAACCAGTCCGCGTAGCGTCTGCGTGCAAGTATTGTTCTTCGGTATCTCTCAAGTGACACTCATCCACTTCTGATTCGAGACAACTGTGGCAGATCGCCGTGCATTGTCTGTCCTACACCTGGGTCTACTCAGCTAATATCGCGATATGCTAGGGACCTGATGTTCTGCGGCATTTTGAGTTTACCATCCGCAGCAGCGGTATCATGTCCGCTTCGTTCCTGCATCCCATCGAGAGATATCATACGTGACAAGTCGCTGCTGCACTCCGGCAAGGTATGCACCCCACGGACCACTTGCATGAGGCTACGGGCGTTGACCCAAGCCAAGCCGGAGGCCCGATGTGGCGTGCTGCACGAGTTTTCTTTCTGAACTCCTCCTCTTCCCGTGTACGCTCTCGTTTGTGCCAGCGGCAGCATTGCGGACCCGAGGGCTGACCTTGCAAGAGCTATAATGAACTTCGACGACTCTTTCCCCGAGATTCCTGCGCATGCTGAGGAGCGTGCATAAAGTGATAGTAATTCTGGGTGCGTAGTATTGTGTCCAGTATTGTCCAGATGCTTCACTGGATGGATTCATGACAGTGTCCTGGATCTACATATATTTCGGAGACTCGACGCTTCCCGATCCTCGGGACAAGGTCACAATCACGATCCTTGAATTAGTTAACCAGTGAACCTGCGCGTTCAAACGTTCATCCTTGCGCTTGTCTTGTTAGGTGTGGAACCCGCTGCACTTATACGTCCGATTCCAGCGAGACCGTTCTCAGGCGATTGCTCTCGACCAAGTCACATGTTGCTGGTTAGCATCTCTCGCTTGTCCATACCAATCTTTACGTGGTTTCTGAGCGCTAAGTCTGCCCCAAAGGCGCGGTGCTTGACCCATCTGTATCATATTGCAGGTAGCGTCCTGGTTTCTGCATTTGCTGAAATCAATAGCTAGCATGGACGCTTCACACTGTACATTTCCTGTATACTCGATCCCATAAATTTCAATTCCGAGGTTTGCATCGCTGATGATAAGTTCGCAATACGTAGTCAAATTATCGGAAATTACCTTCACCCAACTCCATTCCTGAACTGATGGACCTGGTCCTTGGCTAACTTGGAAGTCAGATGTTAAATATTAGGGGATCGGCAGAAATGATGCCATCTAGGTGAGACGGAAGAAGGATGTACACCTACATTCCCTGCCCACACTGCCCAGTTTGAACATGTGGTGACTTCCCATATTTGGCAACGGCGCGTGTATGCGGGCCGCCGCGCGAGGTGAATTGCTTCCACCCGTTGGCAACCTCAAGCTCAGCTTTTATACCCACTTGATCACCTACGCTTCAACATTGTATAACGATGGATCGTCCGGCAAGTACACCGCGTCGCCGTACACTCGAGATACCTACGAAGCCGGAGGCAGGATTGGCGGAATGGACCAGTAAGATAAAGGAGCTACAGAGGCAGGTGGATGAGGATGAGGAAACTGAGCACAGACGTCTGGAGGAAGAAATCGCGGCTTCTAGGGCGGCACGTCTACGTCGAAGTACAGGCTTCGGGAGCAAAGCAAACAGTGCTGATTTGTGTGAGTGGCAACCACATGCTAGGCATTATTCCCGGACTTGACATTATGTGCTGAAGCTATGAGTGAGGACGTCAAGGCTCTGAAAGCCCAGGATTCTCCAAATCACGTATCAGACAATCATCCATCTGAGCAGGACAAGCAACAGAACCAAGAGGCTGCATTGCGCAAGCTGATGGGCGAAAGGTCTTACACGACCCCACGAGACACCGAAACATCTCGACCTCGCGCAGAGCCGATATCTCTTGCTGCCTTCATGGGTGGCCGTGCTACTGGTCCCCGATTAACACGACACGCCCCGCAGCAAGATGCGCACGACCCCACCCAGTTTGAGCAACGCACGCATATCACAGCGCCTCATCCAGTATTTGGAAGAGGAGGGATTGCTATGCCTGGGATGACCCGTCGAGTCAGTCCTCCTGTGGTCACTGGATCGGGCAGAGGCTCTTCAGCAATTCCTTCCGGTCTGGTGGGAGAGCGGGACAGGAGAACTAGCACACCGCCTGTCGCCAAAGCGTATTTGGAGAAATTGGAGGCACATACGCCAGCCAGTCAGAAGGAGATATCTACACAACCGTCCCGGCAGCGTACCATCAGTACCCCACCGCGTCCCAACTCTGAGGCGCGGTCACATTCCTTACCGTCGTTAAGTGATGTCAAGTCACCAGAATCCCAGCCTTTCCTTGCGACGTCCTCGTCTACCACGAACCTCCTAGCCGTGACTCCTGAGGTGCGCGGCGCGTCTCCAAGCAATACACAAACGCCTCCGCCACAATCAGCGTCCCCCCTGCCTAAGTCTTCTCGTCCGACTTCATCCCTCGCTTCCCATTCTCCTGCACCTATATTGTCAACGGCACCCATTTTGCCCAGCAAGCCCGCGGTATCCACGCCTTATCTTGCACGCCCCATACAGCCCGCACCCCGCCAATCTCTCGGTCCTCAAATCCATGCTCCCACCAATACTTCTCCGGCGTTTTTGCGTGCCCCACCACCAAAGGACCCTACGCCAAGCATCAGCCGTCTCCAAGGTCGCGGATTTGTCCAGAGCATGGTCCGCGCGACGAGTGAGCAGAACACGGAGTCTCCAAGCAGCCCTCCTCCGCCAGAGAAGCGAGAGCCGATCCTGAAGAAGCAGGCCAGTGTTCTTGACCGCTGGCCCGTGCCCACCTCGGGCTCTCCCGCTCCACCGGTCATCATTGCGCCGAAGCCGATTGTGCGATCGAAGACGAGCCAGCCCACTAACTCCTCGCCTGGGGTTGCTGCACCGACACCGTTCACAGCGCATCTCACCGGTAGGTCCATAGCCTTACCGGTCGCATCTCCTTCCAGCGGCCACATCGTGAAACGCCCTGTATCGACCGGTGGAGCGTCTCGTACTGAGGAACCGGCTCTCGGCTCGGCTTCGACGATGATCTCGTACATCAAGCCAGTGAAGACCGGTGACAGACCGCGCACTACATCACCTCCGCCGCGCATTCAAATTGATTCTGAGGTGGATGAGCTTGGAGTAGTGCGATCACGGGTTGCAGGGATGGGACAGGGGCAGGCAGGGCGTAGGGAGTTAGGTGCAGCTGGAAAACCGCTGAGCCATGTACGTCCCTTTCGGTGACCCAATTGAGATCTGCATGTTTTTTGTGCGTGCCCTAATCTTCAGTGCCGGTATTTTCCAGCCTACGAAGGACAGAGCCAAGAAGCCTCGTAAGGATAAGCCTATGTCGGGTGCTTCAAGGGAAAGTGGTACCCTCGCTGGACACACTGCTTCAGGTAGTCGACAGCCGGTATTCGATGTGCCTCAACATCCGCCGCAAGTACCAGTGAAGGCCTCGTCGTTTCCGCAGCTTACGGAACTCAAAGTGACCTACGCCTCAACTTTGGACTCCATGGCCTTAATTCAGAAGTCGTCGCACATCCCTACGTCCTTGGTTCAGAACGAACCCCGTGACCATAGCGGTCCTCCCTCACCAGTGAAGCCAGCCATACCACGGAAGCCAGCTCCAGCGATAGATGTCCAGGCAGTTTCGACCTTGTCTCTGACTGACAGTCAGGAAGCCCCGCCAAAGGCTCCTCCAAAGCTTCCGCCAAAGTTGGGAGTATCCACCAGTCCCCTACCTCCTGTGAAACCTGCAGAACTGAGGTCGCCCACGACGCCAATCCGCCATCCTCGTATCCCAAGTACAGGCAACCGGGCAACCGTCATGGATGTCGCACAAGCTTTCACCGAGCTCAGTTCGGGGGATGAGCCCTCTACAGAGACCGACACCTCCCCTGTCAGTCAGAAACCACAATCAGAAGATAAGGCCGCTGAAGATGACGATGAGATGACCGCTCTCCCGAACGTCAAAGACGTGGTGGCCAATTGGGGTCCCAGGAATGTTGCTCCAGGTCGGCCCCCGATCGAGAAGCGCAAATCTAGCTACGACAGATATTCCGCTATCGCGTTGCCTCCGTTGCAGGAGGAGTCACCTGCGTCAACTCCTGCGGGGACGTTGGCACGAGGAGCCGTCTCACCAGCACTCGTACATGAGCAGGTTGTGATCTCAGCGGAAGCACCGGTGTCATCTGAGGGAGCTCCCGCTGTACCCTTACCTTCGGTTGAAGAGCCTCAGCCCATCCCCACTGTGTCTCCTGTGTCCACATCGGGGGAAGACGTTTTCCGCATCGGTACGTGCTTACACGCGCCTGTAAGAGCGTATTCTGATGGTGTATGTAGATGTCACTGATGAAGCTCTACCAGCCGTAGATATTGACGCACTTCTCAAAGCCAAGAGACCCTCCTACAAGCCGAATTCAGACATTAATACGATCTCGGTGGATGTGTTGAGTGTTATTGGAAACTCAGCCACAACAGTGTCGCGGAACTCGCATATCTTCTATGACGTGGAGATCCTGGCTATTGTCCATCGTGCAAAGTCCAAGTCGAGCGGCCTCGTCGCAACCACGGTTTGGGCATGGCATGGCAAGCAGAGCCGTGCTGGAGAGAGGGAAGAGCGCAAGCTGCAAGAACTGGCACGACGATATGGGACGAGCTTAGTGAGTTTTAGTTATGAATCTGAGCTCATTGGCCTGATGTTTCCGCTGGCTACAGATCTCCGTGCGCCAATATTGTGAGCCGCTCGAGCTGGTATCAGTGCTGGGCGGTCAGCTAATAACCCGGCAAGTACGAGATGTCGCATTCCATTCCTGCCGCTGTGATTGATTATAACTAGGGCTCGCGCGTTCACTGGACGGCTGAGAACACAACAATGCACTTAGTTCGCTCGAATGGAGGAGCCACCTTCATTGACGAACTCGATCTTGTGCGTTCGAGATGTGCAGTGTCGTTTCATGATATTGACCCATGCAACCAGAGTATCAAGAATCTATGCTCCGGCTTCAGCTATTGCCTCTCAATTCTTGACACTTTGTACGTCTGGCATGGCTGTGGCTCCACGGAGCGCGAGAGGGGAGCAGCGCAAGCGTACGCGCAATCGCTTGCACGGGATGCGTCTAGCATCATTGAACTCATAGAAGGCGAGTCCGACAGCGATGAGATGTTCTGGATGATTCTTGGCGAGGGCGAATACGCTAAGGCAGACTACTGGCGATGGAGACCTCAAGCACTGACCATCGATCCACGTCTGTGGTCCGTTGACTCGCAGAATGACAAGGATCATGTGAGTATGCGCTGTATTCTGCGCTCTGTTTGATTTTGGAACTGAAAAATCGGTCAGGTATTCCCTGTACCTTCCTTAGCCAGTCTGCCAACAATTCATGACGGAGTCTATGTTATTGACTGCGTCTGGGAGTTTTTCATCCTCGTTGGTAGCCAGGCAAGGAATAAGCGCTCGGACATTAAGCTCGCACTGCATACCGCAAAGGTGCGTATCCGCATACACCTCTCCATGCCGAGACTCATGTCTTCCTCAGGGTATGTCGAAGAAGACTGCATCACGGAGGCCGTTCGCGCCCACAGTTCATGTGATCATTCTACCCTCCCAGGTCCCCACGGATCTTCGTCTCACATTCCGTGATCTGGATGAGGCACACCTTGTAAGTAAGTCGGTCTTGTGGGAGGCTATCTTCTTAGTGCGCTCTAGAATTGCGGAATTATACCCGATCATATGAACATCCTCACCGACGGGGAAGCAGAGGATCAAGTATGTTGTCCTCGTGTCGCTCCAAATCTCCACTGCTGATCACATGGAATACATCTCCAGCTGCTCAAGGCGTCCTGGAACCAGTTTGCTCTTCATGACCGCACTATGCTTCCCCTCGGTATCCATTCTTCTGACCTGGACTGACTTGTTTCGTGCGCATATCTACCACCCCTCGATGCTGTACTACAGTGCTTGACAGTAGCAATTTTGTCCTAAGAGCTCATGATGAGGCCGGCATGTCTTCTCTATGATTTGGGGCCGACCTACCTTGTCACGGGTCCATCCTATGACTTTCGAGTAAAATCTTACATCAGATGTTCCCTTCCGCATTGAATGCCCCAGTCTTCTGCCTGCTAGACTGCCTGCATCCTGAGGGCCGCAACTTCCGGGACGCGTTCTCGTGATCTATGTTTAAGCGGGCGCGTTAAGCGGGGTTGTCGTCCCACGCGGTTGCGCACGTTCTTGTTCTCCTCGAAGTAACTCCTGCCGTCCTTCGTGTGCAACTTCCCTGCCAATCGCTACATCACTCCTCTGGCTTTTATGATGGATGATCTCGCACCATGCGATAGAAATCGCGGGACCGGTCTCGAAGGCTTGTCGGCTGACCATAGAAGTGAGTGTTTTGACGTTGTGCGGACTTCTATTGTTCATTAGCGAGACAAACCATTGCATTCTAACCCCCTTCGAAGACCGCATATGTTGTACTCTGGCGTAGTAACGCCACATGGTCGCATGTTCTTCGAAGTACTGACCCAGGCGACTGGGAAGAAACCTCTTTCCCCCGGTCTACGACGGGGTATATAAGATATAAGCCGCACCCGCAGGCAGTAGCCCCTCCCTGTTGGCGAGATCCTGAGCATGGCGCTTTCTATACTGTTGACCTCTCTGTTGGCTTTCAGTTTGCGTCTAGGAGCCGCTCGTCCTACTACTGACTCTACGCAACCGCGCGATTTCCGCCAGAATGCATCGTCTGTGATCCCGTCACTGCCAGCGCCGTTCTGCTACCCCGCCTTGGGATTTGAAAAGCCAATTATTATGCCAAAGAATAACACTCACTGGTGGTGCGACCCGAGCACCGAATACGCCTTTGTGGGCTTCAGCTACGAAGTTACCGCATGTACGTCGATCTCTTCGGGGTCGTCCGATTGATGCTCACATTAAGAAGGTCAAACACCAGAACAATTACATGAAGAGTTCGCAGATATTCGCAACCATTTCAGTTCGAGATATGTCCGTCTCTACGGGGCGTGTGATCGAGATGGATTCTAGTATGTGTCTTAACCATTTCGTGATAATCGCATGCCAACATGCACCCACAGTGACGACATTGTCAATGCCGCCTGGGCGAACGATCTAGGGGTCCATGCTCTCATTTGGGTAATTCAGTTACTGATACTGCGTTTCCAAGCGCTTAAGATGTTCATGCCCCTACTAGTTCGGGTTCGATGGAAGCGACATCTGGGAGACGCGTCGTGATACTCTATTGGCTGCGCTACACGCGAATCCACTCGCTAAATTCATTACGCGAGGTGTTCAATTCGGTTCCGAGCCGCTGTATGACAACGTCCTGCCACATAATGTACTCGCGCAGCAAGTTCTTCTCGCAAAGCAGAACCTCTCCAGCCTCAACATCCCCGTCACAGTTAGCGAACTTGCCTATGGCTACCAGGAGCGCGGTGGAGCGCAGGACGTGCTTGATGCAATTGACTTTATAAATATTCATATGCTACCGTTCTTCGATCAAAATGCTTCGACGGGTGAGCACCTTGAATTTAAAAAGTCGATATAGAGACGCTCAATGACCCAAAATCATGATAGCGAACAACTCGTGGCCCCTTGTACTCAACGATTTAGACTGGTTTATTGAACATGGTGATGGCAAGAAAATGTATTTCGATGAGGTGAACCACTTTTATAAGTCATCTTGGAACTACGTTGACGATCGAACAGAACGGATGGCCATCGGTTACTTCCCCAAATGTCCAACCGAACAGCCCATATGCTGTGTCAGACATTCCTAACGAACATGTAAGCTCCTTCCCTGCTTCAATAGTCGTACCTGCCAACGCACCTTCGATCTGCAGGAATACTTTGTTCTACTTGACTCTAAGTGCGAATACCTCAAAGCAGTCGAGGGCGGCGGAGTCGGCTGGTTTGCACACATCTACTCGGACAATATGGAGCCGGGATATGGTATCTATAACTCATCGGGGCATCTAAAGTTCCCTTTCCATCCCCGGACACATTGCTGACCATAGAGGATCGAAATTCCCGTATTTACAAGTAGTCTATGACGTGCGACGAAGAAATCGGAGCTAATATACGATGAGTGTTCCTCACTTAGTTCGCTCCTCATTCAGTTCGCTATGTGTTACCACGCTAAGGGCTGATGTCGAGCTCTCCAGAGAAAATAAGATATTTCGACATACTTTATGCAGCACGTTATACGGCGAGGATAGAAGTCACAAGATCAATATTCAATGTTCTCTATCCTTCCCCCAAGAGAGTGACCACAGAACGAGGCGGAAGTTTGAACGAGTCCGCATGGGCCATTATGTCTCATGATTTTATACAGCTACTGAGACCCGCCACTAAGTCTGGGTAGATGGATGTTGTGTTTCTGTAGATACATATAAATCGGGTGATGTTATCTCTAAGAGAGCTTCATGACAGGGGCTTACCCTGTGTGACTGTCGCTCGCAGTACATAGTTATTCGTGTTTCCGGCCCTGCGTAGCGCAAGAGTGGTTGGATTTTGGACATCAGCAACCAGGGTTCCAGCAAGATCTGGTCTGGTGTATCCCAACAGCCACGTCAGGTGCAGTACACCGGACGAGTCCAGACTATCCGCTGCACCGCGATCCCTACTGAGATTGAAACTCAAGGAAAGAGCCAGCACGAACAAGAGAATTGATGTAGCAAACCCTGCAAAAAGCTGCGATCTCTTTAGTTGCTTTGTGGCCTATGTCACATACTATTCGTACCGGAATATCATTAAGCTAAATGACGATGTAATCCGAAGTCAGCAGGAAGACACGAGTATGTATGAGGGGAAATTCGTACATTGACTCTGAAACCATCATTGTCAAAAAAATCCACCTCAAGGGTCACGGATCCCCGGAGACTCTGATATGCGTATCCCGCCTGCTCGCTGTCCGCGATGCGACCAACTGGAACAGAGAACATCAGAAAAATATAGATGGAAATCCGGTTGCACGCACGGAACCAGTACACTGTTGCTGCGAGTTCCCCAAGAGCATACTCGATAGTATTGAGTGGAACAGTCATGTTGTCGGCAATGGAACCTGGTGTCAAAGATATTCCTGCTTCTCGCATAATGTACCTTGATGGAGGAAAAATACGTTAGCAATGAACCATACAACGAAGGCAGCCAACAAACTCATCAATCACGGTCAAATATTGACAAGGTGACGTTCGTATACTACATGGCCCTTGAAGTGTACTGGACAACGGAATGCCGGGTGTGGTATTGTTGAGGAACATCTCGTACGCCTAGCGGCACCCCCTGAATACCTTTAAATCGCAGATACCATAGAAGAACATACTAAAGCACTGAGACGATCCTGAGTCTCGTTCAGAAAGTAGAAAGGATCTTGCCATTCTGCTTGTCCATCCATGGACGTCGGCACATCCCAGGAATTCAAGGTGCCATCAAATGTCGATACTCTGACTTCGTTACTCGTAATGGAGATGTTGCACGCAAATACTTGTAATGAAGTAATGTTTGGGGACGCTCCGATGTAAAGGATCATTACTTTCAAGTGGACTGTGGGCTGACAGAGGGAGATACGTACAAGTATCGCCCATCATTGGAGGACTCAGCTCAACAGATTGGGCAGGTTGTCCTGAAGAACTTGACACGCTGAGAGGGGTGTAGAGAATCAAGTTGGCATAATGGGCGGAAATGTCATTGGGGACCTGGATAATATTCGTCAGAACACCAGAATGGTGTCAAGTAAGCGTCCTTTATTTACTCGACGGTCTGTCTCTGCAACGACTGCTTTGAGAACATTCGGATCTATTTTCTATGAGAAAAAAAAATGTAGCGCCGGCATTGAAGAACGTACAAAGATTTGGAACCGAGATCTGGCCGAACGTGGTATTGATTTGCCAGAAATCGCCATCTTGCGATATACCGTGACCGATCTGCTCAAGTTGACTGATCCATCCGCACCGACCCAAGAATGCGGATGAGTTGACATGAGTGTATTGATGTATGGGGGTTGCATAAATCGAATTAGTGTTGAGTATATCGTAGATGATGTTGCTCGAGAGACCGGGAGTGTTCCAGCCGCTGATCTGTGACATCGGTGGGAGTATTGTTAATGTCTCCGAAGGAATAACATTCGCCCTGCAACAATCATCAGTGTACATTAGATATGGTGGGACGAAATCGTACGACGACGAGGTGTTCGGGTAATTCGGTCGACCAAAGGTGACATTGACATCCATGGGTCCAATATTGGGAAAGTCGAAAGGACCAACACTGAATAGGGCGGGGGTTGTGATATGAAGTGCAAAAATTCCAAGAAGGTATATTGTAGTCGCGGTCACGTTCCACCTGGCCGAGGTCTTCTCCTGGAATTGACTGCACCAGTTTACAGCAGCAGATCCGAGCCCCAGCCATGCAGTGTTGCGGTCGTGCAGAGCGGTCAACGTCTCCTTTTTGTACAAGCTACGTCTAAGCGCCACCCGCTGGGTTACGAAGACTAAAATAGACGTAATAATCTGGGTTTGTCCCATCAGAGATGTTACATAAAGTGTACTGCATGAGCGAAGTAACTCACGACGTTTGCGGCCTGCAGCACGACGGTAAGCCACCACGAGAAGGTATCAGGATCCTCGACCGTCCATCCGTGCTCGTAGTGATGAGACCACACAACAACCATTCCGACGTGAAGGCCGACCAGAATCGCGTGTAAAAGAAGGCAGAACCAAGCTGATGTGAGCAGTACAGAGGTCCATTCGAGCTTTGGAGGAGATCTTTGGGGTGACGTGTCCTCCTTATACGCGAGACTTGCAGATTCTGGAGACGACATACAGCCTAGGATGTTATCAAGCAGCTAGGTAGGGGGGTGGAATGTGGAGGCGTTCATACAGCGCGTTCATGCGTGGAATTATAAATGCAACAGGAAAGGAAGTGACCTTCCATTCATTCTCGACAGCCTGAGGATCAAAGTTCGTCTTAATCTTCTGAGGTGATGGTCATGTCTTTCAGACGCCTTGACGTGCGACGAAGAGACAACATCTGGGTACAAGAGAGCCATGCTGTTTGAGACTCTCAAAGGTATATGCACAAGTAGTCCATGGAGTCTATATGATTCAAAGAACTGCACCTGTACTCGGGTGACGTCGAGGATCACAGATGTGGAGAGGCCTCCCAGGGGATTATACGGCGTTTTGTCACCCATGTGATCCCCAAGAAGTCGTTGCAGCACGTACATGATGTTGGTTATCATCTCAGAGTGAGAAAGACCATTCATCGATACCACGCATCCAGGATTCTGTTGGCATTAAGCGCAGGATACAGATATCGGATAAATGAGAAGCAGCAAGAGTGGACCGAAGAGCGCTCATGTGAGGCAAGTATCAACACGTTGTGATACATGAAATGTCATGTTCCGTTCTCCAAGAGCGATGACCTACAGCCTACAGCGACCTGATGATAAGGCGATAGGGGTCCAACACGTTTCCTACGCAGGTACAGCGAAGATCGTAGCCTAAGCCCGGCGACAGAGAAAAAATATCGCATAGTTTGTTTGGAATGTAGCAAAGAAATATAAAGCAATTTCTTGCATTTTAGCACAGTGCAAGAGATCGCATAATACAACCCGAAGACTCCAATTGACCGTCTTGGCTACATGCGAAAGTGAGGGCGACAGAAAGCTACAGCCGTCCGTCAGTGGCTAGATGTCCGGTGTAGAGTCTCGACTGCCAGCTATATGCGCCATATATACCTCTAAGGTGATTAACAGCTTGAGACAATGCCATCATCGTGCCGTTTTGGAGGCGATCGTCCCGTCATCCAGCACCATTCTGTGCCTGTCAAGTACTTGGACAAGCTTCTGTGGACATATCCTTCTAGAGATTATTTCCAGCGTCGCAATAGACCAGTGACCCCTACTGAGCTGTGTCACCGCGTAAGTGAACCATTATCCGGCGCTTCGTCCTGCGAGGTCGTGTCACAACGGCGCTTGGCGTGTCCGAACCCAGACCGCCAAGTTTGCATGACAACATATTTTAGCCATTTCTACCCACATACAGGAAAAGTGCCCGAATCGTCAACTTCTATCTCCGCGAGTGACCGGATCTCAGAATAGGTGCGTTCAGAGTTGGCGCGGCGCGCAGGCGTAGGGCGCAAATTCGGCTAAGCATGTGACTCGCGGCGCCAACGCCGGCTTGACCGGAAGGTCGCGCGTCTTTGCTAATCTTGCGCCAACCGTCGCATTTGGCATCGCGGAGTAGATGCGCCTTGCCCATTGTCCTTCCGCCTGGATAATGTCGTTCCGATAGCGAGAAGTCCGGGCAACGTGCGATATCATTCGCGTGGACAACAGCGATCTCTGCCAGATCGGTTCTTTGACATCTATCCCGCCGGTGCAGACGATCAAGAGGGTATAACCCAGGATCTCGACTGGCAGATGCATCGATGATTAATGGCTCTTGACATATTGCACGTATATCTGACTTTCTCCATCGACCGATCATGCGCAACGTTGAATCTGTCAAACTGACACGAAAGAGATTTGAGCGTTTGGAGGGTCGAGCATTAGCATCGCAGCTTACTCTCCAAAATCTGCGCGGTTACGACCGGGTCAATAAAGAAAGATAGAATGAAAATCATTAGTACAGCCACACACTTTATTGTCGGGAGTTCCTTGAGTGCCCGTCTATAAAAGACATCTGCAAGTTGGTCGAGAGACAAACTCTCGGCCAAACGATAAGACGCGTCCACATCCATCTCTCCAGGATGCGAGTAATCACAACTCGCGAAGATGTAGACAATAAATTATCTTGTAAGGGTAAAGGAAATCAAGCAAGTTAGAATCAGAGGACGACTCTAACAAGAGGAGAGGACCTCCAAGACGGACGCTGGTGGCAGAGGCGCTTATGGTAGGGCACAGCGGGCTGGTTTAAAATACGTATCTACTCTGGTTCTGCCCGTCGACCCTCTACAGGTTGCCACGCTTGATCAATAGCACAGTCGATATCTCGATAAAGTCGGTACTTTATTCCGAGGATATCATCCAGAATACATATGTTTAATTACTACATAAGTCACCAGTCCTCCGATCGCGGCCAGATGCTGTGTGAATGCCAGGAGGCCCAAAAATAATGCCGCTCTTCCGTGCATTCGGATGGGAGATCCATCCTGGGTGTTTCATCGTATGTCCTGTGTTCCACGAAGTCAAATTCAGCGGCAAGCTTTGCTCGTAGCAGCGAAGTCGACCCGTCACGATGCCCAGGAAGATCTCCCAGGATCAGCGTCTTCAAGTGGGAGCCTCGAGTGGTACGAATGGCCGCGAGTTCCCGTATTTTGTTGGCGAGCTCGCAGTAGTCTATTGAGCCGTTTATTAGTACATGCAATGTCTCGAGCATTGGGCAAGCGAGGTGGATGTCCTCGTGGTCGAAGTCCTGCAATATTTGGGTGCATATCTCCAAATTACAGTCCTGTACGACCAGGGTGGCCAGACCCATCGCTGATCCCAGGAAGGTACGCATGTAACCATCGTATTCTCTTCTATCCTCGCCTGCGCCCACGAGCCAGAATTCTCGTATTTCAGAGATGTGTGGCATGCGGGCGGATCGCAGTGATGTTAGGGCACAGTATTGATGTATCCAGGAAAGGTTGTCAAGTCTGACTGCAGAGGTTTTCCCGAGCACTATCAGCCGAGGACGTCCGGTGCGTGGCGACATCATCGCGATCCTCGGGGAATGTTGTGCAAATGCATGTCTGCAAACGTCCTCTCTACCGTCGGACGTTATCCGTATTGTAACATTGTCAGGGATTGCAAGATGAGGCAGAATTTCTTCAATGGTAGGGAGATAGACATGGTCAAATGTCAGGTTGCGCAGTTTGGGGCAAAGTCGCTCTTTCTGCTCTGTATGTGGATGAGGGAAGGCCGATTTGATTACTTGCTCTCCAATGATTAAGTCTTCGATATTCGGGAAGCATGACAGACAATCGAGGAACGCGTTAGAACTTGGCCACCAAGATCCCTTAACAAGACACAGCTCTATCACGCTCGTGAAGGGACGATAGGATGACCATTCTGTGTGGCAGACATCCCCATGTATGACCAGTCGACGTAGAGATGGGAATATTTCCGATTTGAAAGGGAATCTGGCGGAGTGAAGTTGGGCAAAGGTCAGGGTCTCGAGTGCCGGAAACGACAGAGAGCGGCCATCATATCGCCCGACCGCATTGATGCAGTGAAGTTCACGGATCCTCGCCGATGCACCGGCATGCGAGTGGAAAACCGACAACGTCGCTGAAATCAGGTGGACGTTATGGAGTAGACCTCCAGCTCGTTCCAACGAAAGGGACAGTGCAGGAATTGACCCGAGGCGGAAGCTTCTCATCACGTTGCTGCTATATGCCATATGGCACCAGAACGTCGCAACGCAGGAGATCAGATCGTTCCAAAGGTAACACACACTCCTGAGCGTGGCTATATCGCGCGGTGCCATCATGGACGACTCCCAGACAGTAATGCGAAGTTTGACGGCAGGGGACGGAACGAGTAAAAGGATGTGAGTCAAGATTTCGGGCGGAATTTTGTGGATGGGGGGCATGGAGTTAAAAACATTTTGGGTCCGTGAGGACAGCTCTGGAGTGGGCTGGTTGAAATTGTGCGGCTGCCAGAAACCCGAGTGTAAGCGTCCGTGGTATTACGATCTGGTGCAATGTAACCAACCAGTTCTAGGCTATTTTCGCGCGATATATGAGCGCGTGCTTTGCATGCGTACTGTTTAGATACAGGACTCACGTAGCACAGACACCGGTCTTCTGCGCCTTCCTCCAGAGCATCTGGGCGACTTCCTGTGGAGCCATATCATCAAGGATCGAGTCGACGGTATGGGGAGACACATTGCTGCTGCAACTCGACTTGTCTTGTGCCATCTCCGTCGTAACAGCGGGTAGTGATGACACGTCACACGACGAGGTGCGTTAGCGCTCTCAGACAATTCGGGCGCTAAATCATCGAGCACCAGTGAGCGCTTGACCGCGCATCTCAGACGCCCAAGAAGTGAAGATCTCCCCGACAAACAGCAACGTCAGAAGTAGCTCGACACAAACACACAAGGCTGTCACGACATAAGCATCTGAGTAGAAAAAAGACATGGACGCCTATCCTCAGGCGTCGTGTCTCACAGGTCGAACCGCACAACCTGCTCCCCGGCCCCTCTATCGATTCTCAGCAGCTTCTTTGCGACGCAGCCATATACGGGGCGCGCAGGGCCCTGTCCAGGGAGCCCCTCTGCGTGCGCCGTGAGCGCGTTCTTCAGCGTATTGAGCGGGAGAGAGTGCCCGGGCGCGGCGAGGAGCGCGAGCAGCATGTGTGCCGTGAGGATCTGTTGGGCGGTTGGCGCGCCGTTCGGCGCGGGCGCGGACGCGAGGGAGGACAGGGCGGAGAGCGGTGAGGCGGGCGCGGGGGTCGCCGCGGCGAGGGTCTGGAGGTGTGCGCTGTGGGGGTGTCAGGAGAAAGACGGGATGATCGGGATGTGGACGTACATGGTCTCGGTGGCTCGGGGAGGCGATACGTCGAGGGCATGCCCGGGCATGAGGAGCTCCCCGATTGTCGCCCATATACGAGACTAAGCGAAGCCGACTCAGATATGAACGCAGGATGGAAACAACGAGACCTACCGCAATGAGTTCCAGTTCTGGAGTTACCTTGATGCCTTGTTCTTGAGAAGCTTTCTCTGGTGGTGAGACTGCCGGTGTCGGCGGGTCTGGCCTTGGTGTATCTGGAGCACCTATTTCTCTATCCGCCATAGTCGGTGCCTCAGGCTCGGGAGACGCCTCAAGGACCACGGATGGCATCTCCAGATCCCTCTGAGGTTTGTGGCTCCGTGTAGGTAACGGAGTTGCGAAGGACTCCAGAGATACATCAGCGAGGTCGACTTGTTCAGTCAATAGAGAATCACTGCCAAAATGCAGCGTGCGTGCGGCACCGCCAGGAGTCGCCCAGAAAGACTCCTCATGAGTATCGACCAGAGGGGGACATGGCGTCGTGTGAGGCGTTTGACGTCTCTCTGTAAGCGCGGCTTTCTGCAAAATTTACATGGGCCAAGAAATTGATATGAGCTGCGACACTAGTTGCTTACCCGCTTCTTCAGTTCCGCGATACGGGCTTGCGCCTCTCGGATCCTACGCTCCTCTTCCGCAAGCGTCACAGCAGCGGAAGCAGCAGCAGGAGTAGGCGCAGCGTGCTGCATCGCATGCTGCAGCCTCTCGCTGAGTGTACGGATGTCCTCGCGCACTGCGTCGAGCTGCTCCGCGATGCGCAGTGCTTGCTCTGACGCCCGTGGCATCGGCCTGATAGACTGGCTGCGCCGGTCGTCAGCACACGCTGGCCCTAGGAGGGGGCCACAGAGGGCACTCACTAGCGGTCGAGATATCTCAGCGCAGCGTCCGTGTACACCTCTGGGTCATGCTCGCGCGCACGTTGGGCGTCATGTGTACCCGGGCGGGGGGCGGGTGGCCGCTTGAGCGGGGTTGCGCCTGGGAACTGCACGCGCGCGATCTCGTGAGGCGCATGCGCCGCCACGTCCGGATCAGCCGCTATAGCGGAGGCAGGTTGGACTAATGTAAAAAGTCCGATCTCGGCGGGGTCGATGTCGCGGATGAGGTCACCGAGGGGCGCGTACAGGACGGCACGTGTGAAGGGCCCGGCGGAAGCGGGGCTAGAGGCGTGGGTGGAGGCGGTGGCGATGGCGTTCGACCGGATGGATTGCGCGAGTTGCGAGAGGCGGTCAATGCTCTCGGGCAAGCCGCTCATGGTGCAAGTTCGTGCGAGGGATAGATCTAGGTTTGAAGAATAGAGACCTGACAAAGTCAACAAGTCAATATGTTAAGCTCGACAACACCTATTGATCTACTGGAAATAATCGGCGCAAAGCCGTGCAAAATCACAAGCCCTGGGGTCAGACCCGACATGGCCTTTGAACATTCAGGATAAACCTCAGCCAAAGATAGCAGCTCGGGAGTAACATCACATAAAGGCAATGATGCAGTCCTAGTGCCCCAGGTGAGCGATTCCCATGTTTGACCAGGATGGTGTGGCCAAAAGCGCGTATGACACATAGATGTATCGCAAACACGACTATAATAACGAAAGAGGTGGCACATGTTGGGCCTTGTCCGCCCAGATGTTCAGCGGTCCAAATACGCTGGTCGCATGTCTTCGAAGATAACATTCAGGTGAGTGAAACGTACCGATGTAGGTGCTGGCTGTCGCAAAACAATGTGCAAACTATGTAATGATGTTCCCAGCCCCGTTGGAAGTGTCCAATTCGCTCGCGGTGTGCTACAACGTTTGCGGGTAGAACGCGTCCATACGGCGGGTGACGCGCTCAGGCCGGCCCTAAACTACTTAGCGGCGTCTGCGTGTCATGTAAATGGTTAGTTCAAACTTCAGCTGCAGTGCCTCTAGGAATCAAGCAGTGACTAACAGACTCTTGCGTACCACGCTGTAACACGATAACATCGACTTCGAGGACTCAAAATACTCGGGTTTGTCCTCGTACTATCCCGTCTGACTACAAAACCGCGCCTCCATGAGCACCCTTCTTGGAAAGAGGAGACGTCGGACACGGACACCTAGTCCCGCTCCTCGGGACTTCTTCTTTCGTGATCTCTCGCCGACGCTGGACAGCAACGGCCATGCCACAGGTATAGAGCACATTGACGATATGCCACTTTTCGAACTATTGCAAGTATGCGCGAAGAGAGTGCGCAATGATACGGTTGGTCTGAGGTATGTGCGATATATGCTCACTTAACCGCACCTGGCATTGATTGCTATTCCACGCAGAATGGCTGGGGTGGGATGTCGTCTTGCGCTCGACCTCATTTAACGGGAATGACTGACTCCTACCGATGAAGCTGCGGGTCGCTGAGGACATTTTGTTCTCTGCCACGATGTTCATAGCGCCGTGAATCAATTGTAACCCCCTATTCATCGTCTACCGGTCGAAGTCTTAGGCGAAATCATGCGCCTCGTCGTTGGCGCACGCGCGCCAACGAACTACACACTTCTCTGGGACACTCCGTTCACGTACAAGCGCGACTTCATTGGTCTTCAGCAAGTGTGTCGCTTCTGGTGCAATGTCGTGATTCAAACGCCCTCGCTCTGGAACAACTTCAAAGACGGGGTGCCGAGTATCCAGTGGTGTCGATTCCGTCACGTATCTGTCTCTCTCAGCATCTTCGTAATGTCTGACCCCAATATAGTCGGTTTCCTGTGGAGTCCCACCTCCCGCATTGAGAGGCTCCATTGGGACCAACTTGGCATTGGCGATGTGGAACGATATTCGAAGTACACTGCTCCTCGGTTATGTAATTTGTTCTTACGGGCCCAACATCATACGGGATGGCGTGAATATACCCTGTTTGGCGCACACACAGTAGCCTTGCGACGTCTTGCTCTCCATTGCTTCCACACTTTACCAAAGAATAACTTCGCAAACTTGAGACATCTCGAACTCGCCCATGGATCCGGCTTTGATCCAGACCCTGTCCTACACTGGCTAGCAGCATCCCCTCTGATTGAGAACTTGGTTCTGTGGCAAACGATCTACTAATATGCATGGACACTGACAAAGTTCCTTCTGTAGGATGTGTATATGTCGGGGTACCTTAGCTTCGGCATATAGTCACAAGAAATCCTCCGTATGTACCTATCTGGCCCTGGTAGTTCCCGTTCGCTGAATTGCCTTGTCCACTCGACACCTTGACCCGCGCCCATTATAGAAGTTCAGAAGTCAAATCTTCGACATCCCATATTCTGACTGTCCCGTCATCGGAGCCGGAGGTGACGCGTGTACCATCCGGAGAGAATGCCACAGATCTGACCCAGTCACTATGTCCTATGAGCGGCTGTCCAATGACACTGCCCGTCTCAGCGTTCCACAGGCGAATTGTGCTGTCGTTTGAGCCGGATACGACGCATTTGCCATCGTGTGAGAACGCCACCGATTGCACGAAGTCGGTGTGTCCTCCAATATGCCCCAGAATCATGGTTTCCATCGCCGCGCCCCATATGTGTATGGTCTTGTCGTCGGAGCCTGAGATGATGCGTTGACCATTGGGAGAAAACGCCACAGACCGAACCCAGTCGGCATGTCTGGGAACAGGACATCCACGGGGATTCCCGGACTCTATATCCCATACACGTACTGTTGTGTCACTGGAGCCAGAGACGACACATGTACCGTCTGGCGAGAATGCCACAGAGTTGACTTGCTGATTATGGCCTGTGATTGGCTCCCCAATTGCACTACCCGTCTCGGCATTCCATACACGGATGGTATAATCATCTGAACCAGAGACGACGTGCCTGCCATCGTGCGAGAACGCCATCGTGTTTACCCGGCCGGTGTGCCCCTCCATTGGTTTATCATTCACGACATCCCCCTTCTCCATGTCCCATGTGCGTATAGTCTTGTCAGCGGAGCCTGAAACGACGCATTGGCCGTTGGGCAAAAATGCCACGGACAGAACTGCGCCGTCATGTCCATTGAACTCTCTGATGATGACCCCGGTCTCTGCATTCCACACACGTACTGTTCCGTTGCCGGAGCCAGAGACGATATGCTTGCCGTCGAGCGAGAACGCAACAGATAAGATAATTCTGGTCTCTGGCTGGTTGGGATGGGATGACAGTTTGAAGAGCTCCCTGCTGGCTGCAAAATCGAACAAAGTTACGCGTCAGAACGCACTCTCAATGTTAGGAATGTAAACACGCACGGAAACACAGCTTTCTAAATTCACTCCACTGTGAATCTTTCTGAAGCTTGGGTGCTAAGTCAGGCAGGCCATCCAGGGAAACAACCTCATCGGGCCCTCGTCCTATGCGGATTAAGACAGCCACGAGGATAGCCAAATGCGTCGTCGTGAGTTGCGAGGCAGCTTTTTGTGCCGCGGACAGCAAATTGGTGAGCGCCCTTCGGCCGCGAAGTGCTTGTCGCCCTTCCTCTACATGGTTTGCAATTTGTCAGCAAGCTCAACATAGTATCAGTCCAAGATGCTCACTGATCTCCACCCATCTATCGAGGTCGCTCAGAGAACTGTTGCCGGAGCTTGCTTCACCACCCAAACTGGCATACTTGTCCATGGACCTCTCCAAATCAAGCTGCACTAGGCCGAACAAGTCCTTTTCTATGTCCATGGGCAGGTCCTGACTCATTGGGGACTCAGTGCGTAGCTTCTCCCAGTCATGCTTCAATTTACTTGCAGGGATAGCCTTCGGGGTATATTTCATTTGTTGTAGCGCGTCCATGACCGTACTGTGGATCATCTGGCCACCTTTCACCTGACGGGAAGCCCCGAGGTGAGGCCTGCATATTGGTTTCAAGTTAACTTAGATCAGTGGCTGAGCGTATGTCCCGGATATACACACCGCCGTCTGGTGCCATCCTTTGTTTTGTATGACAAATATTTCATTGGAAGCAGCTCGAGGAGCCACCATATTCCTTTCAAGGATTCATGAACCTCAGTCTGAGTCTGCGTAGCTGTTGTCCAGTCGTCGAGCTTGAGCCCAGCTACAATGGCCTCATAAATCATCCATCGTAGTGGTGGAGCCCTGCGATCCATGGCTTCATTGTTGACATTCCCCCCTCCACTATACACCACATGGGTCATTGTTTATGAACGAATATTCAGAACGTACATGTCAGAGTGTGTTCCCGCAAACCAGACTTCCTTCACGCAGGGAGGTCGTAATTGGGAACTTTCAGAGCGTTTCGGAAGACTAGGGCTGTCGCGGGATGCTGGGATTTGTAGATCTAAAGCCTGCGCCTCTCGCTCTGACAGTCCTTGGTTGACATATTCTGGGAGGAATTTGACGCGGCGCTCGTCAAAAGCGAGGGCATGATGGAAGAAGCAGACATGTCTCATGCCATCGGCAGTCCCGGGAAGCACCTTACTTCTCACAACTCCAACAGACGACACAGTGTCCCTAACGAGAAACTTTGAGCACCCTTGACCATATAAGTTAGCATGACAAGCTGCATACCAAGCACCAACAAAATGGACTCGAGCTTCATGGGAAAACACCTCTTTAAAGTGCGCTGATGCAAATGTTCTATCGTTCTTCGGAGGCTCATCATCTGCCTTCTCGGATTCATCCGCAGTGTACAATTCAAAGGCACTTAAGACAAGAGTCAGAACTTGAACGCAATAGGATGACCTGACGTACAATGGTATCTGCTCTCCGTTTCTACTATGGATCAGTCTGACCTGTTCAAGCACTGAGAATCATCAAGAGTCACAGATGAACCCAAAGAAATACTTTGTTGATCATTGCTGCCAGTGTTCGGACCTGGTATGCCCCTCGTGAGAACCCTGGATCGCACCTGGATGTCAGAAAAAATTGTTCCGTATAGCAAAGCATGTTCATGTTTACCAAACAAGAATATCCGGTCTCCTTTACGGTACTTCTCGGACAGCCACCTATAAGCATCCAGAACGATTTGATCGAAATTCCTGTAAATTATGGAAGAAATTTGCTCAGTACAGCCCATCTTTATGAGACGAAGATATTGACCAAGCAATAGCAAGATCAATTGTATGATCGAAAACCTGACTCCAGTAATGCAACGACTTCCACGACGGTTTCGCGTACGTTCCAATACCACTGTTGTAGTAAGTGACCTGATTGTCCCCAGGCAACTTCTTCACGAGGTGATATAGTTCAATTACGTTGGTGTTCTGGCAATGAGGACATTGTCAGAATGATGGAATAATGTGCAGTGCACCGCACACAGAACTCAGAGCGCACACCTTCACCCCAAATTGATTTGATGTACCATCGATGCATACTACCAGATTTCTCCCATCCTTGCTGTGAGGACATTTACGGCAGCTGGTGTCATGCTCCTCTTCTGGGAGTGCATTGTTTGCAGGGTTTCACGTGGGTAAGCCAGCTACAGAAGAATCTGGCTACAGAGGTACAAGCTAAGTATTCTCAGTTCTGCGATGCCTCCTACAAAAACTTACTTGATCGACTAAGGTCGCCGCCGCAGGTATGTCTGGTTTCGAGTGAGACATGACTCAAGATGCGTACTTGAGGTGCACTGAAAATGTAAGAATAAAACGAAGGAGATGGAAAGAGACAACGGTCTGCGCATCGTAATTCACGTTGTTTTGACTATATATCCAACGGCGAGCGCGTGCATACCGCACATCCGTGACAGGTATAAGCTGCATGGTGGAAATTGAAGTGGAGCATCGGCAAACGCCAATTCATTACATCGATTCGAGGTCTTCCCCAGGCTCCTAAACCATTCGTCACTGTAGAGTCGCCCTCCATAAATACTATGGCGAGTGCACGTGTTGATTATGTGAGTGTGGTTGTATGCTAATTACCAAATTTGTGTGGACCTACTTAATATGGGTGGTGAGCGAAGGGAGGGCGACTCTACAGGACGGCTGGCCAAACTTGTCTTCCGGTTCTCTCCGAGGCCCAGTTGCAAGGAGCAGCAGTGGACTTTACATGTTTTAAACCCTAGTTTAGGTGTTAGGATTAGCTATTCGGGTAGTATTTATGCGGCGCTTAATTCAATCTATGAAGTCACTTTTGTCCAGAGCGCATGACAACACGTTAAACAATTTTATCTAAGTCCATAAACAAATGAGGTTTTTTGAAGCTGTAGCTTCATGGCGAAGTTCTCCACATTTCAATGCGACAAAAGCGAACGAAGAACAGCTCCAGGAATTGTTGTGACAGCCAGCCGAAAATGTCACTCGACGCACGTGAACGTTACCACTTCGATCGTACGCTCTGTCGGAAATTATAGCCCTATTCTAGGGTTTTCCGCACGAAATTGCTCGTGCTCGTCGAAGACGCCGAAAAGCCTCGGACGGCGAAACCTCGGAGGACAACTTCCACCAGCCGTCCTATAGACTCGTCCTGCTCTCGCACACACCCTAATATGGCAGCCCCGCACCAATCTAGTAATTCGCACGTGATGCAGCTCACATAATCAGCTTTGCGCGCGCTCTAGTATTTGTGGAGGGCGAGTCTATAGCGACGGCTGGTTCAGGAGCCTGGGTTCAGGTGGGAGTATCCCATTCGAAGGTAAGATCTCCTGAGTGATCTGTTGATGGTCCTCTGACTCGCTGGCAGCACCCTTCTATCGGTCAGTAGGCGACGGGGGGATTAGCGGCGAATGAAGAAAACAGAGTCAGGAGTAACACTTGCAGGTGTTGATCCCGCGAGTATGTGCCGCTAGCGACCGCAGTACACGAGGCGTCTGCGATGCAAGTAGCCTGGGCATATACGGCGGACAGGAGCCGGAAGAAGTCGTCGGATGGCACTAAAGATATTCCGATTCATCGAGCTCCAGCTCCGCACGGCGGATGGAAGGGCTTGACTAGCACGCGCTTGAAACGTTGGCAGTGTTCTCGTATGGAACCCGAAACTCCTTAAGTAATAAACGACCTACTGCGCATATCCACTCGTTGCATGATGGTGTCTGTTGGAGCAAATCGCTCCGAAGAAATTCGTGTTAGTCACATGATCTGTAGAGAAGTTAGCAGCACGCCCATTCGTCGTGTCTCTTTACGTGTTTGTATCGGACTCACATAAACGCGAGAGGATTCTTCACTCAATTACACGCGGTAGCCTCAAACTCTGCTCAAACCAAATTTTCGGGTCCGGCCTATCGTTTGGCAAAGTACTGTAATCGAGAATATCCATCCGTTGAAGTGTGTCTGGCTGAAAACAAAAGTCTGCTGGATTGTGATAGATCACACTCAACAGATGGCATTGCTTGTGTCCTGCATTGAAGCATGCAAAATCTATTTAGACTCCGTAGCGTTGAATGAAGCAATTCATGAAGCTTACACTTCCGTACGACTCATACATCTACGAAGCTCACATTTTCGACAACGTTGCTCCTGCCGACAGGATTGTCTGCTGGACTGTTCATTCGTCTCGTTGGCTTCCTATCCGTTCTCTGCGTGTACGAGGTCTGGTACAGGCTATGAGGACAGCAGGTCAGCCTCCGGCCGGTTGCTGGCGATCGAAGTCGTCCACAGGCGGTGTGACAAATTTCCCGTGAAGGATGTGCCGGAGTACGGCTGAGAAATGTCAGCGAAAGAATAGCCCAGGATTGAAATATCACACCATGATACAGCCAGATGTTACGCGGATGTCGCGATTGTCAATGATAGCGTTGTTCACTTACGCAAGGTGTCGGTCGAACCATCCTGGGAGTCCTATGGTAGCATAGCCAACCAAGTTTCACTACCTCGGGTTTCAGGCGGCATTAAGGGAAGAGCTCATGTCAGTTGCACGAATGTGTCATGTCACGGTACCTTCGACGTTACTGAAAGTCGGTAAGAGTTCGGTTAAGACAAAATCACAAATATCCACGATACAGTGAGTTAGATGGGTTGAATTCAAGTACCCTCAGTAAATTGATAAAAGGTGATGAATCAGTCAGCGAGGCAAACAAAGACCTGTCATGTATTCGGTCTTCTGAAACGAATAGGGTGGCATGCTTCTCAAAAGTCGGGAATTTCTAGCGGTCTTACATGCTGCGATTCACGAACGTGACTTGATGCAGCCAGAGTTGCGTGTTCTGACCCTACACTAGTGCAGGTGCAGGGAAAGATTACGAGCATGCACAAGAGATTGGGCATGCTACCGGAGAGAGTGTTGCCATAAGCAGTCATATGGGTAACATGTAGCGTCATGAATACAGTAAAAGAGAAGGCCACAAACGGACCCAAGGCACCCATATTGCCGAGCACAACCGCTCCCCCATCCGAGCGAACCCAGCGCAAAATACCAGTCTTCACCGGTTGGACTTGGCGACACGCTCCAGCTCGTCCTTTTTCTGTGACGCGCACAAGGCATAAGGTAAGCCGACTCGCGGAGCAGGGAAGGAAAGGCCGCACCTTGATGGCGTACGAGTTCGACGAGCCTTTCGCCGCGTTAATGAGCTCGTCCGCGAGGCACTCCGCGACGGACTTAACGTTGCGGAACGCGGACTCGCGCGTGCCGATGGTGAGGAGCGCGACGGCCTGGTTCACGCGGCGGAGGGGCGAGACGTCGACGGCTTGGCGCCGGACGGTGCCCTGCGAGCCGATACGGGTCGAGTCTTCGCGGGGGCCGGTGTTGACGATGGCGTCGACGAGGACCTGCGCAAGTTACGTGTGAGCGTGCCCGGGATTCGAGAAGTCGGGCGGGCGCACCTGGATGGGGTTCTGGTCGGTGAGGAGGTGGATGATCTCGAAGGCGTGCGCGACGATGCGGACTGCAAGGAGCTTCTTGCCGTTGTTGCGGCCCTTCATCATCATGCTGCGTGGGCGTTTTCGCTTGAGCACGCCGCGCGGGCACGGAGGAGACGTGGGACGCACCTGTCGACCAACCGCTCAACGATCGGCATCTGCGCCTTCTTGAACTGCTTCTTGGAGTAACGGCCGGCGGTGTGGGGGAGGTAGACGGCATGGCGGATTTGGATGTAGTCCGTCAGCGAGATGTCCTTCACCTCAACACTGCGCGCAGCTGCCGGTCAGCACCTTCCCGCACACACCACGCACGGTTCATACGCACTCTTGTGTGTCCCACTTGCCAAAGAGCTTGATCTCCTGGCCGAGCTTGGCGACATCCTTGGGGAGAGTTTGCACCGCAGCCATTTTGGGGTCTTGAGGATGGGAGGGGCGGAGACCTTTTGCGTGGGTTAGGGACGCTGCCGACGACGTCGAGGATGGCTATACCGCCTGCACTCACCGAAGACTTGTTTGCGGTTGTTGTGGCACCACCAGCCAACAAGGTTTGCCCGCCACCGGCAATCCCCGCAGCCTGCTGTATAGTTCCAGTCGCATATTGGCGCCCATTGCCGCCACTTGCAGTCCGGATGTCAGCCGTCACCGATGTCGTTCTTGCTGTCCACCCTTGTCCTCTGTAATGGTTCCATGTGTCACTTTGTTTGTGTCTCGTAGAATTCGGCTCTTCTGACTGTTTCTCTCTGCTCTCACTACGTGCCCTGTCGCCGAACGCGTGCGGACTGATCCGTGCCGGAGTCCGAGTGCGGGCTATTCCTCTTCTTGGGTGGTTTCCGTCAGAGTCTGTGGCGTCGGAGTCTGCATTTGTGAGGCTGCGAAGGGCAGTCGACTTCAGAGATCACAGATCGTTCGATCGCCTTTGCCACAATTGTACGTGACTCCAACTCCGTCGCCGCGTCAGCTCCGGGCCGTTGTCCGAGTGACCTCGCCACTATCCCTGAGACACAAACGGCAAGTGCCTTGTGTATCCTCCATTCTCCTCTCGACCAACGCCCACATGTTACGGTTGCCTGTTTCGGCACAGAAAGTCCCGCAGCAAACGTGGGATCTGGATTGAACGAGCGCGAGTTTTCGTAGAAGCTTCGAAGTCGCGATTTGCGTGAAGTGACGGAGAACGGCGTTCGGCAGCTGTTTTGGGCCATACTCCGTTGACACGAGTGCTCCTTCCTCGATCACCGATGTTCACCGTCCGAACTGCATATAAGCAGCACGTCTGTTCTCTGTCGTAGCGTCGCTCTTTCCCTCTCCTTTCCCTCTCATTTGCTTTCGACCTGCGGTCTCTCGCATGGATGCATATAACGAGCGCATACACCGTGTCATCTTTGTCGAATCAAACAGATCGCAGTGGCAAGTCTACGACGTCTTCTCGCAGTGTGGCAAGATGTATGCCTTAGTTTTGCGTCTCTCCGTGCGATTTGACCGCATACGCACACCGTAGATTGGCGACACACGCCTGGAAGGCTGACCGATACGCGACGAGCTGCTTCGTTGAGTTCTGCCACTCGATCAGCGTGAAACGTGCGCGTGCGCTGCAACTCCCCGACACCGAGGTGCAAGTCGTCTCCTTTGACCTGCATCTGATAGCCAACTTCGAGTCCGTTGCGCCGTCCCCGCCCCCTGCACCTGCACGCATGCTGAAGCAACAGCGCATCGATGATCGCACACCGCCACCGTCCTCGAAGCGGCCACGCTTCGACAACCCCAGTCGCCCCAGTTCACGTCAAGGTCAGTCACTGAATGTCCCATCAGAAGTGCACAACATGCTAATGAAAGCCCCGTTGCGGTCATCGGTGCTAACGAGTAGACATGCGGATGCAAGCGACGACAAACGCCCTGTTGCACTCCCTCAAATCGCCGAGCGTTCAGCCGAGTTCTACCTCGTCTACTCCGCTGCGCGCAAGAATGGGTAGTGCAGATGCCAGCTTCTCGTTCAAGCTGCCAGCGCTGTTCACGAGAACGGACAGTGATAAAGAAAACGACCGCCGTGCGGTACCCTCACCGTACGAGATGCATGTGCCCTTGGCGTCTGCAGCGCATACAGCCACTTTCGATGACGACTCCATCCGCTCCACGGCTTCTCCAGGTGGTTCACGACCGCCGACTTCGCATAAATTTACACCAGAACGCGGTGGTTCCTGCTCAGCATCGCTTTCCCCCTTGCACATCCTCAGTGATACCCGCCCACCCGCGGGCATAATACCTTCTCCCCATGTGGCATTCCATACTCCAGAGGAGCAGCCTGTGCCGCGAAGCTCACCTTCGATCGTTCTGAACTACAATGGCGAGCACGTCAGCTGCGCTCTGGAGAATCTGGATGAGAATCCCGGGGGTATTATTGCGGTGCTGAAGGCCACGGCTGGTCATTCCCTTGAGCGGGACAAATGGATGATCGTCGCCGGCTACTACCGCGGAAAGGGGAATGTGAAGGCTGCTGTTGCCGTTGTGTCCACTATGGTCGAAGGTAAGCGGCCGTTGGTCGTGATGATGCCCATTTATCTTGAGACACTAACATTCGCTCTGAACAGTGATGACCTCGCCCACTGTCGGTTTGGCTAGCCACGAGCTCAAGCCCGCATACCTTATGCTTGCAAGCTGCCACACTGACTTAGGCAAACAGGCCCGGCTGTCGCCGGATGTTCCAGTGGATGTCAGCCAGGAACACTATCAGAAGGCCTCGGCATATCTGCAGCAGGTGTACGGAATGTTCGCAGCTGAGGCGCCGGCTCCTCCAGTAACAGACCCCCGTCAGACAGAGGCTGCCATCCGTATCGCCTCGCCTCTCAACATGACACTTCATGAACCTCGGCCATCCTCCGCCAGCACCGCCGTCGCGTCCCCTTCTCAGCACGACCGGGCCATTCCGAGTAAGGCCTCGCCGGACCCGCGCATTCAATCCCTCGAGCGCGAAGTCCAATCCCTCCGCGACCGCCACACGCACGCCACGCGCGCCCTCGCCAGCGCGCGCGAGTCCAAGCGCCAGCTTGAGGACGAGCTCGCGTCCGAGCGCAGCGTGTGCCGGCGCGCGGAGCGGAGCCTCAAGTCGGCGACTGACGAGCTCGCGTCTACGCGCCGGACGGAGCGTTTCGCGCTCGACCAGAGCCGGCGCGACGTCGAGGCACGGCGTCGCGCGGAGGCGGAGCGGGACGAGGCGAGGGCGCTGCTCGAAGATGCAAGCGCGCGCGTAGAGAGGGCAAAGGAGACGGAGAGGAAGGCGAGGGAGTGTTTTGGCAAGCTGGGTGTCCTGTTCATGGGTGCGGCGCGGGGGGATGTAGATGGCGCCATGCTTGGCGCGGACATGAGTCCAGCTCTCGGGCAGGAGGGCGCACCCCGTGTGCGGGAGGGGGAAGGGCCGGCTGGTAGTGCGAGGTAGATGTCTAGAGGGAGGTGGGTTCGATGTTCATTACATGGGTATAACGGACGGTATCGGCTGCATGGTCCTCTCTCATTCCGTATACGTATTCTCCAAGCTCATAGCATGTCTCTCATTTCCTCGCGACATCACCAGTGTAGCCTCAACTCATTCATGTATGACATATACCTCCCTTTCCGTTTTCACATATGATCTTTCTTCCTACCCTGACGCACTTTCAGCATACACATAGCAATCAGGACGAGTTGATAGTATATATCCAAAGGCCGAACGGCAGGTACCACAGCAAGCACTATAGGCAGGGCTACCTCAGCCGCCAGCGAACTAGCGGCTGGGCACAGTATAGGTACAGGAGCGACAGGTCCATACGATCGGCGACGTGCCGGTCGAGGGGAAGCAAGCTAGTGGAGCACATGTTACATGTAATAGATTATGAAGATCCTTCATACGTAGAGATATATGATCGGGGGGGGAGGGAGTCAGCAAACACCCGTCGCTAAAACGCGATCAGCGCTCACTCGGTCCTGCGTCCCAGAGTCCCAGACAAGCTGCGCCGACACGAGCGCGCGTTGCTGCTCCGCGCAGCACGTCCAGCTCAGCGCGTGCGCGCGCGGCGGCTGGAGCAGGAGGCGGCAGAGCTCGTCCATGCGGCTGCAGTGGAGCGCGAAGAGGCGGAGGAGGTAGCGCGAGCCGATCTGCGCGGCGAGCGCGAATGCGAGCAGGTGCAGCGAGACCGCGATCGCGAGCGGCTCGAGCTCGTGCGCGTCCGCGAGCGCGTACGCCGCGATCGGGTGCGCGCGCGTGTGTGCGAGGACGAGCACGGCGAACGGGCGCGGCGGCACGGCGTGCTGCTGGAGCGGGAGCCCGTATGTTGTGCATGCGCGCGCGGCCGCGGCGCTTGCCTCGAACGGTGCGCTGAAGTGCGTGCAATCTATGTTGTAGATGGCGTGCAGGCGGATGTTCACGACGTCCGCGGGGTCCGGAAGCGGGATGACGGAGATCGTTACATCGGTGCGCGGAGGTGAGAGTCCGAAGAGGAGAGAATTGAAGCCGTTGTCCGACACGCTGAGAATGCGCTGCTGGTTGACGTGAAAGAATACTCTGTCGGAAGACAGGAGGATAAGATCGCAGTTGAGGCTATCGATTCTGGCGTGTGGATGGAGCGTCGTGGAAACTGATAGGCACAGTTCGTGTCCTAGACCGTTGCCTACTGTTGGCGATCCGACCTAACGGCTGGGGATTGAGGAGATGAAGTTGATCTATAACGGAGTGAAACTTGCCAGCGTCTTTGGCCTTGGTACAGTGCCCTGCAAACCCTGCGGTGAGGTACCCTGTAGTATGAAAGCATCCTCCAGCTCGGTAGGCCACTGAGCGAAATGAATGCAGTCCATGGAAATCGCATGGCAGAGGAAGAGGTGCAAGAGCAGGCAATGCCATACCGTAAGAGATGGCCACGACTAACATAATGCGCGACTCAGAATAGGTACACGTGCTGCCCGCCATGCCGCCCCAAAGTCGGAACCAGAAAGGAACATTTCACCTTTGAAATACTCGCCATAGAAGCCGATTTCCCGGGAAATAGTCACGCTGCAACGGACGTATATTCCTCAGTATGCGTGAGATGATAACTGGTTTACATTTATATCGTCTAAGTCTTCAGTAATCTTCCTTCATGCACAAGAGCGTCACGGGACACCGTAGGGTTGTTCTAGTAGCGTAAGCAGGCACGGGCCTGTGAACGGCAGGCTCAGTTTAACTGTCGGCTTGCGTGAGCTGCCAAAGTCGGTGCATATGTTTCGTAGCATTCCCTACTTAGAAGAGGCCGGCATCGAGACACTCCTGCGATTTTCACCTGGATTTTTCGAGATTATGTCAGCCCTAACCGGAGGAACTAACATACCACAGGAGCTGCCGGGTGCTTCCTTCAACTCGAATGTGAGGGCAGACAAGACCTTCTCGAGCTCTACGGAGGATATTGATCCATTTACGAACGACCCAATCTCTTCCTATCCCTTCGTCAGTCTTCGTCCTGGTTAAAATCTGGAGTCCCACTGCCGCCGCCAATCGAGGTGCACTAGGTTGCTAGCTGGAGTGGAGCCGCACAGGCCCCCGAGCCTACTGATAATGCGCATCCGAGACAGCCCGTATATTTCAAACATAGTGCCCTAAGTGGATCAGGGCTATAAGCAGTCCAGGGGCATGGAGGAGATACATCATAGACGTGTCGAATGTCCACAAACGAAAATATAAACCACCGTTCGGATTACGTAACTGACTGCGGTTAAGTGCTTGCTATCCAAATTCGTGAAGATCGGTGGTATGTACAACTGGGGCCGAGCCTGGTTCGAGTGGCAACTGCGGGAAAACGAGTGTATCCTGTTTCTCCGTTCTTGTCTTCTCTTCGTGAAGATTTCGTTGGAATAGAACTTTCAGTTGGGGACGTTGTTGATGTGATTAGTCAACTGAGTGCAATTTGCTCCTGCTTCCGCCAGTTGTCATACTCAGCTCGTGGAATTAGTTCGGTTCAGAATTATTTACTGACAGCTGGTTCTTTCATTGTCGGATTCGCAGAGCAGCTCTTCTAGTTGAGCCGCGGATCTTGATACAGGGAAGGGACTGTGGACGACCGAAAATCTCACTTAGTTATAATGACTGAGCCGAATAAGTACTCCTGTCCATCACGTGGCGTAGTAGACAGTCTGAGTAATGCTATTCTCAGCCCCCGAAACCTTTCTTGCTTAATTCAGACTGACGTGTGAGGATACACAACCCAATCAAACACGAGTTAGAATAAGACAAACAAATATTCCAGAACCACATATGATCCCATCACCATTCCTCATCACCATTCCTCAGCAGCGTGCCACGCTGCCCATGTGCGACTGAACACTATTACTATGTCATATGGCCTTGTCTCAGCGATACTCTGCACCGCAGTCCCCAATGGTCGTGACCAGACGTCGCCCGTTAGAGCGTTCTAGCACCGCATCTATCTCTGTATAGTCTGCCTGAGTCAAGCGGACACTGTATACACGTGCATTGTCATCGGTGTGCTCCGACAGCCCCATACGGGCGCCTGTATAAATGGAAAAACCGTAATCAACCTCACAAGAACCGACGTGGTCGGCGATAAACGTACCGATGATGACGGCCCCAACGCACGGGTGGTCGAGCACCCAGCGAGTCGCAATATTTGCAATGCTTATGCCGCCGTGACGATCGCCAATATTGCGCAAGGTGCCCAACAGTGCCTGAAATAGCGGCCAGTCGCCCCAGGCCTTTAGGATCATGTCCAAATACTGCACAATAATATAATGTCAATTTCAGGCTGAAGGGAAGAAGTCCTGGGCCCCTGGTAGCGAACCTTTCTCTGCGAAGGAGTCAGGTTGCTAGAATATAGATCCGGCTCGGCAGCATTCAACCATTTGTCGGCGAGAAAACCTCCGCACTGTGGCCGGTGCCCCATGAGCGACTGTGGCGCAAACCGAATGTCGCGGAACAAACCAATGTGCCGTATGTGAGCAGCTTGACATTATGTCTTTGACAAACGTCCGCCATGCCATGAAGTGGTCGGGTGTCAATCAGGGAGAACTGTGCATGCCACTCGAGCGGTAAGAAGGCATCCAGAGACCCTTTGACACCCGTCCTACCTGTACTTGGTTCGAGACGACCACTCCAGGTCCTAGCTCCGTGCAGATTTCGTCCGTCCTTATCGCGTCAAAGTTGCACAGGCCGAGCGTCGTGATTTTCCCTTCCTGCTGCAACTCTTGCAGGTACTGGAGGGCGGTTAAGTACTGCTTATCGTTATAATCCTGCCAGTGGAACTAAATGACCGGTGAGATGGTCTCAGAGGGGCATGACGAACCATCCCACCTGCAACAAGTCTATTTTCCGAGCCTGCATACGAGCCAGACGCTCTTGCACAGCTGCCCTAACGGCCTCGCGAGTCACCTGCATCGGCCGAAAGACGCACCATTTGGTCGCGCCTATAATGCCGCCGGGAGATGGCAGCTTCCCTCGAAATTCGCCCTGAGGGTAAGGCACGAGACGTCTTGACTAAGATAGAAGACACGTAACCGGAAATGAGCGTACGAAAAGCAATTCAGCGGGCCCATAATGGTCGGCTGAAACAACGCCGTATGTGAGCGTGGCGTAGGAAATACAGATAAAACATACCCTTATGGAAAGTTCAATCGGAGATCATAGATGAGAAATTGATGAAACGGCAGGGTGGATGTAACCTACCATATCTACGGTAGCCATGTTAAGCTCCATCTCCATTGCATCAAACCTTGCGCAAGACTCACCGAAGGCCGTATACCCAAGTTCCGCGTAACGTGTCATTTGCCTGCGTATCTTGGGCGCAGCCGCACTTCCCCATGCATTGCTAGAGAGTTGCCACAGACCCGTCCAAAGGCGAGGGACCAAGAACGGCCCAAGAGTAAATGTCTCTCGAGGTTCGGTTGAGGGTTGCTCAGACATGGGAGGGCGGACAAACTGGGTGAGGAATCTGATCATGAGCGTAGCCTAGGAGCCTATTTATTGACATTGGATCCCCATAACGAGACTCTGATTGGCGCTGAGTTCATCACGATGTTAGAAGCAGGAAATAGTAACGGGAAGACGGCATTGTCGAGATGAATAAAAGTCTCTTGAATTTCCGCATATGCTCCGACGAGACACTCCCGACTGAACGTGGCGTCAGGACAGGTCACTGCTGACGGAGGATGAACAGAGACGCGGACTTAGATAAGCGCCGACATGCTAGCCGGTTACCTGTTTATTCACCTAGCGCCCGAACTCGCCAAAGTGGGCACGCCGACTTGATCTTCTAGAACATCAGAGCGTTTATGGACAGGGTTCGATCTGCGCAAGAATGGTCGATACCAAGAATTCTATCTGCACAATATGGCCACTTGTGAAGGACGACAGGAGGTATAACCCAGGCCAACATGCCTGCTCATGCTAGCCACAAACAGCAGTGGCGTGCTGCGTGGGTGAGAAAACCTGCAATTGGGTACATCATATAGCCACAAGTAAATTGATGCGTTACAGGCTGACTTGAAGCAGGTCTCAGAGTCCACAACCGGGTGCGAGCATATGTCGCTCCGCGTTGCAACTGAAAAGGCTTCTTGAGAGATGACCGTGCTATTGGAGGCGTTTGTCGTCCCTTGCTCGGCCTCCTCGGAGTGGAGTGCGATGGTTCGCTTACGAGCGTGCCGAGCTATACTGAATTCATATACAGTGGGATCAGGGGCATAACCCATGACAATGAGATTGATACGAAGGGTCGGACATACCCAGCCCATGGGAGATGCATGCGATCAACCGAGTTGAGTGACGTGAAGGCTGTGATTCCGTGCGCAGACCATGCTCTGCGACACTCGGGTTTCAGACATTTTCGAGCGGAGCCACGCCGTCGTCGAGCGGAGACAACTCCGGTTCGAGCGATGCGTAATCAGCAGGCACTATTTGTCCGATGCACGCGTCGCCGGTTCCTGATAGATGGCCGGGGCGGGAGGATATATAGCTGCTCGTTTGTGCATATTCCCCGTCATATCACTGCCATGCCTGCCCTCGAAACCATGCAACAAGCGCGTCCGGTGCTGGGACATGTGTCAGTTCACATGACCCTCAGCTCCCGTCCCGCATTGCTAACGTATACCCGCACAGCAACACGATGGTAGATGGCTTAATCGCGAGCGCCACAGTGGATGAGTGCGCACCGGTCGCCCGCCCGATCCCTGAAGGATACTGATGACCCTCGCACAGCCTCCGGGCGATCATACGCACGACTCTTGCAACCAGTTCGCCAGAGACGTCTGCCAAGTTCACCGCCGCGGCGCGCGGGCATTTTGAGAAGATGTACATGAAAGGATGTCTCACCTCCGACAGACTCTTCGACGTGTCAAGCGGGGGCAAGTGGACACCGACGCCACAACTGAACCGGCTGCTCGCGTGTGTACGGTCGATCTACGGCGCCGGAATGGGCTTCGCGAGTCTCCGGATACTTGCTGAGATAATCGAGGCGACGTCCGGTACACGATGGGAGGATGACAGCGAGATGGAGGACGTTCTAACAGAGATAGATGGGGATGTTACGCAGGCGATCCAAAGCTCGAAGGAACAGATGGAGGGAGGGCGGGTGGAAAATGTCACGGCAGCGCGAGAGACCGTGGAGCGCCTGCGAACGGCGTTGCGCAATAGTAAGGAGGACGTGGCGAGCTGGGGAGAGATGTACCCATTTGAGAAGGCGGCAGCGAGCGTGCAGTACTGGAAATTCTAAATCGAGAGATCATGTCGTATCAGAGCTCGTTATTATCGCACTAATGTCGAATGATTGCAAGACTGTTGGGCGGGAGAGCAGGGGGCGTTTGCTTCGAAATATGGGCGGTCCAGAAGCATATGCATTGTCATGAAGGAAATGTTCTCAACTTGCGCGTGCCCCAGCGATGTCGCCATAGTCATATCGCTTGATATGAGCGCCTGCAAGATAGTGAAAGAGCGACAATGAACAATCTCCGCCAGAATCCAGGGACAGCAAGTGGTCGGGATAAAAGTAGCGCCGGCGGAGCATACAGAAGGACCTTCTGAACGTACGCCGGTTTCTAAATTGTCTACCGGTGGAAGGTGTTGAACGCGGCTGCCAATAAAGTTGATATAACCATTGTTCAGGCTCGAAATCTCCTCAAGGAGACTTCAAGTACTCATGAACGTCTCTCGCAGCAAACCCTGTGACAGGGTCGCTTCAGGTTGAGTCAAGCAGGGCGACTGAGGTGTGCAACTTCGATGACTAGAGATTTCCGTAAGGCCCGCAGCTGCTCACGAACAGATGGGTGCTCGGTACCTCAATGGCACTTGACCTGCCTTCCATGCTTGTCGGGCCCATGAGTAATCCGTGATCTCTGTGGGGCGTTTTCGAGCATTCCCGTCTGCTGATCCCCTATAGTGGAGCGATCGAAAAGGCCGTAAGACTCTTGGTAAAGTTAGCAAGCAAGGGGAACATGGAGGCCGAGCCGGCAGACCAGACAATACTGCGGCTGCTTATTCACGACTGACCATTCACAGCATATGCCCGACAACGGAATGCTCTCTACCGTTAAGGAGGCAGTGAATGAGTAAACTAGTCTCACAAGGACCTACGCTTTATAAACGACATGATATTCCATGAGAAACCCATCGCAGGAGTGAATGAAAGCGTGTACTGACGTTGGCCGAAACTTCCCCTCAATGACACGAGATGCTGATCCCGAAAATAACAGCGCGCGGTCTGCATCATGATCTTGACATTGCATTGTGTAGCTGAAGTCAAGAATTTGCTCATAAATCCTTGGCTTTGGAGCGGAGGCCGTGTAGCGCGCATTATGAATCGACGTGGAGAATCAAATTGATCAGAATACCAACGCCTAAGACTTTCGGCGCTGATCCCCAGCACAGGTCACCGCGAGACAGCAAGCAAGGAGGTCAAAGCAGAGAATGCTTATAGAATGAGGCCCGGCGAACAAGAGCATCTTTGTTGAACAAAATGCGGCCGACAAGAGAGCTCGTGCTCCGGCCCAGCAGACGAAAAGCAACGTCGGATGTGCGCCGGACCGCAGCGAACGCGCCGGTCGGACGCGGCAACGATCACGTGAGCATCATTAACAGTGCCTCCGGATGACGGGTTGCCGGATATGGCAACATGACCTGCTTCGCAGCACGGGCAGTTGTCGCCACGACCCTCTTGTTCCCAAGAGGCGCCGCGCACTTATAACCAAGCTCACCACCCCGCAGCAGGCCTGTGCTCTTTGCCTTCTTACCATTACCTTCCCTAACGTTTGATACGTTATATTGCTTTAATCTTGACTCTTTCGCCATGCTTTTCACGAAGAACTTCGCTGTTTCTGCTGTCGTTGCCGCGGGGGTGTCGTCTGCCATCGCTCAGTCGTAAGTCGCATAGAAATTTGGGGCCTGAGAGACACTGACGTTGTCGGTAGGATCTCGTCGCAGTGTCAGACAACACTCGTCACACTTGTCACGTCTCCTGAAGCCCAATGTTTGAGTCCAGAAACTCTTGCGGGCCTGGTCGTCTCGAGCCCGAACAGTTCCGTTGTTGAGCCTATCAACAACTGGCTCGGAAACCTCTGCTCGCAGGCCTCCTGCTCGAACACTACCCTTGCGACACTGGTGACAAACCTGACCGCAGGTTGCCAGAGCGACCTGCAGTCGTTCGGCTTCTCGAACAACTCGCTCGATGAGGTTATCCAGATCGTGCAGGAGGTCTACCCCGTGGCGCGTCAAGTTGCATGTCTTGCAGAGTAAGTCATATTCATCCCGTAGCCTTGCGCTCGTCTGACCCGTCTGGCAGCTCTTCGAACAACAACACGCTGTGTGTTACGGAGACACTCAACAACATTCAGCAAGCTACTGGCACGCTCAGCATCGACAACCTCGAGTCGCTGATAACGCAAATCATGGGTGGAAGTCTTCCGAGCTTGAACATCCCTGAGAGCGCCCTCTGCACAGACTGCACACAGGCAGCCTTCGAGATCCTCGACCAGTCCTTCACCTCAGTTGTGAACCAGACTAGCAGCACAGTGTCCTCCGTGTGCGGCACGGGCTTCACCGGTGCGTTCCCTGCCGCGTTTCACCTGATTTGATCTTGATACTGATACACCGGCATCTGCTGCAGACGGCTCCATGCCCCCCACGGTCGTGGAAACTGCGAACAACAGCACCGCCTCGAACGCAGCCATGGCATTGAGCGCATCTGGTCCTGTCTTCGGTGTCACGCTGTCGTCGCTCGCCGCGGTGTCGGTTGCGTTTGCTGTGCTTGCATAGATGTGTACATAGCTTAGCTCTTCACGGACTGCTCGGACAGCCTGTCGATCATCTATTGCCACGTATTGTATGTAGCAATTGTCACCTGTCATCGGTGCTATGGACACTGTAAAAGACAATGCTATGTATGAATGCCATTAATTATCATCGTTGGACACTGCTTATTCTCGTGATAGCCAATGTTGGTGAAGAAATAACTATTGTTAACGAATGAGTCGGCATAGCGACAGCACGGTGAATGCAGTGTAGGACTGTCGCCAGGTGTCGGCACTTCAGTAACGATACAGGCGGTATGCGAGGCATAACCAGCAGACCAATCCGCAACGAGCATGTGAACGTGATTCTTGTTGGGAGCCAATGCGGAAGTACCCCGGCGTGTGATGCACCACGGATGTCATATCAGAACCTTGGCTGAACTGCGGCCGAGCACAACGGAAATATCGCAGTCGATGTTTATTAGATCGCGAGGCTGAGATAGCCCGCGCGCGAAAGCATCATCGCATCCACAGGATGTTCCCGTATTCATCGGGCAGGTTCGAAATAAGGCTCCAACCATTTAGTTTACGTTTACAGAATTTCTGTACATAGATAGTAAATAGTAAATAAATGGTATTAAAATGTTTATACATTGTTTATATAGTATGGATGGGTGGAAGACCTTTGATGATGAGCAGCCCCTCATGAATCCACTCCTTTGCATATATGAGCTTTGTAATTGTTTCAGCCTTCAGTGAGCACCTTATATCAGCATCAATATGACACGAGCCAGAGAACAGCCGCTCTACTGCTACACTCGCACCCGGAATGGCGAGATAGTTCTTTGCAATCAATGAGATTATCTCAAGCTGATTCTGATGTTCCTACAAATGTGAGAAATATTCGTAAGAATGCCTTCAAATAATTGTACAAATTGACTCAATATTTTTGACCATGGCTTTGATTTTGTCAAAGGTGATAGACATAGTGATGTTTTTTTTTTCTAGTGCAAGTGAGGCACATTAAGCTGTGGCTGCACTGTGCTGAGCATGCATGTGCATTACATCTCAGCCAATCAGATGCATGAACTTTCAGGTTGCATGTCGGAAGCCTCATTGCTACCACTTTACTATGGTGTTTGGTAGCCTCATGTTGTAGCTGTGAGGTACTGGATTTCCAATAGTCTCAGTCACTTTTCACCCAGTCTAAAAGCTGTTTAAACC
>KV722533.1:0-54078 GCA_001687445.1 Obba rivulosa
ATTTCCTGTCATGAAGCCTCTCCCAGAGCTTTAGGATGACGACCTAGTGCATTTGCAATGTTCTCCGCAAGTGCTTACAGACACTCACCCGGTGTCTTAGGCGCTGCATTCTCCCTGCTGAACTTTTCTTTTCTCCTGCTTGCAGATATCATCAGGCTCATTGACAAAGGCTACCTTGCCTGAATCCAGCAGTCGATGTGAACCACACTCTTCTTAGTTCCCAGCAGCTCAGATGATGAAGGGCCTTTTGCGGATCGGTTAAAAACAGTTAAAAACCCGGTTAAAAACTCCGCCCTAAGAGCCATAGTTAATAACTCTGGTTAGAAACTCTATTGAGTTTTTCACGGCACCCTAGTTGACGCATTATACGTAGGTAGGGGCTACAGCGTATTCCTAGCTAATTAGCTTGCCGTACCGGGGGCCGTACGGCAAGCTAATTGGCTTGCTTATACGTGATGTCCAGGTGAGGCGAAGCTGGAGCTAGACCAGGATTTCCAAATCGGGCTGATATGGCAAGCTTTTCGGGCGCGCGTCGTAAATCGCCGATCCAAAGCGCCGATTGGTTGCCACATGAGTTGTGACTAGTAGCCTCGAATGTGTGCCCAGGAGTTTTGAAGCCTTTACAACTACATCACTGATATCAAGTAGTATCAATCACCACCACCGTCGAGGTGCGCAATGATACAAGCTCTCTGACTTCATTTTGCACTACATGTCTGATAACAAGGTGCCTCTCCAAGTCCTTTCAAGCACTTTGCTTTTCACACTCTTTCGGGCCTGGTCTTTTGGAAGAATGCTGCCGCGCAATCATCATTCCCTGGACGGCCATCCCCAGGAATCACACGCTCAGAGTCCGCAATTTGAGATCTGGAAATATTCATTAGAACTTATGCGCACTTACAATTTGCACATGAGGTACGTCAGGATGACCACGCCTGTGTAAACCCTTAATCTAATGTGGCTTTATAGTACGGATGAGGTATGCTTGAGATAGGCACGACAGAGGCTCAAATTAAAATCTGTTTATAGATGAGGGAAATTGACCAAGAACTGGCCAAAACTCAGGCTCACATCTCGTTCTTTCTCAACGATGCGGTTCCGATACACCGACTGCCTCCCGAACTCCTCATCAAGATATTCTGCTACGTGCCTGTACCATCCATTAGTCGCGATACAGTGGTATGGGCGCCCAACGTCTTCAAGATACAAGATGTCGTTGCACTGTGCTCGGTGTGTCAGCACTGGCGAAATATCATCTTCAACGCGGACATCCTCTGGAGTAGTGTCAATCGCCTCGTTGGATATGATGCTTTGTCGCAGCTTCCACCAGGTGGCCTCTTGAACATTAAGTTGGAACCAGAAGCCCAAGACCGGCAGCTGCTCGCCTTCCGCAACTTTCTCACCTCAACCATTGCGCGCACTCGGGAGCTCCATATCGTCAACCGTTCCGCCGCCGCGGTCAGATTTCCCCTCGACCAGGACCTCGCAGAGGCTCCCGCCCTGGAAGTGCTCTCGATCGTAGGATCGTCTGTCGCACCCCAGTTCTTTGGAACACCCGTTCCTCAGCTCAGAACCCTCTTCCTGTGCAGATGTGCAGGGTTACCCACCGGTCCTCTACCCCAACTCACACAGCTGGCGCTTTGCAGTATTGACCGAATCGAGATCTCGCAGGTTCTGAATTTGCTATCGGCCGCCCCGGCTTTGCGAGATCTTTATCTCGCTAACTGCCTGAAGGAGTCGAGTGACGAAGTTGTCAATATTGCTTCTGCTGTTCCCCTCAAATATCTCCGCCGAGTATTCATCGAGGATAATGGACCGTATGTAGTAACACCCTTAGTTTCCTCAATGGCCCTAGAACCATTCGCAGCAATTCGGATCCACTACACATTTGCCAGCCCGCCGCACTTGTCGGCTTCACAATTCAAGTTCTCGCATTCTCTTTTGCCGATCACTGAACAAGTATCTGAGTTCAGCTTCATACCGCGGTCTCGTTCATTCCGGATGATTGCAACGAGCTCCGTGTCGGGAGTCCTCCTCGACTGGAACTCAATATCCGGCCTTCACGAACCACTTCCTAGCTCTTGGTTCACCGAGCTCTTCCCTGGAGCGCGTCCTCGCCAATTCTCGTTGCTCCGGACAGATGAAACCATAACGACCTTTCCCTCAGGGTTGTTGCGCGGCTTGCCGGAATCAATGGAGACCCTGACTACAAGCGCTACATTTCTGCCATGCCTCGCAAAAGATCTCGCGTCCCGAGACGAGACGAATCATGCGCCTTGTCCCAACCTATCGACACTGCGCGTTCTCATCAATCAGGGGTGCCGAAGGCGCAGGTCGTCTCGTTCATGGTCAGACTTTCCGCTGTCCAAGATCGCCCCCACCATCGTGGAGGTAGTCAACCTCAGGGAGCAGCTCGGTCATCCCATCAGGAAAGTCGTCATTGGCTTCTACAACGACCGTCATAGCGAAGGCCTCAAGCTCAACGGGATCAATGGTGTCAAGCGTATGGTGAGATGCTTGGAATTCGCAAGCTATACCGATATTCCGTTCATGAAATTACCCCCGGTCTGCGCCCACGAAGACGGGAAATGGTGGTCATCCTGGGCATATGTTCTGAATGGAGGTGGCACAAAATACCATGGACCGCCGTTCTGGACGCCAATGCCCGCCAATATGGACATGGCTGAGGGGTCCGGGTCGGATACTGAGGATGCCGACTTGGAGTGATTATCATTGAGCATGTCTGTAAGCATTTTAGCAAGTGTCTCCCTGGCTGTACTGGCTCTGATTTTTCCAATCGCAGTGCGTTTCAGGAGCCCAAGGCGAATGCTACATGGATGCGATTTCTTCGACAGACATGGATGATATACGGAAGGAGATTGAGAGCGATGTTGCTGATATCCCTAGTTGCGAAGAGGCCAAGTCTTGTCAGCCTCTTCTTTGATTCTCTTTGATGTCAGCTTTTGTTGTGAACATGTCATGATGTTAGTAGATCTGGTATAGCTGAAATGTCAGTAGGGGCATTGTAGGACAACTCACCAAAAGCGGTATGTCCGAGTCACGTGGCAAGTGTTCATCTTTATACTCCCGCGTCTCGGAGACTTCACTCAACTTCACCGGTCGCCTTTCTCTCCATATCTTATTATCCCCGTTCTAATTGACTTAGAACGCTATGCGTATTGTACGTTGTCTCTCTTTTCTTTTGGCTGCAGTGCCGGCCACTGTCCTCGCGTGCGAGGGCGAATGCATTGTCGGGATCACGGATGCGTTCCTGGGAAACTACACGAAACCTCTTGGCGCGGTACTGGGGAGCGTCGTGAGTTGTTCCTTTGTTCCCGGTATTTCAGACTTCTCAGACAGTCCACAGGCTAACCGCATTTCCGACATGATACCCAACCACCCCGGCACAGACACAGTACTGTCCTACCTGGCACCCTTCATGCACGCGTACGAGAACCAGTCCTACGCCGGGATGGAGACCGCGATCTTCCCCAACTACTTCCACGGCAAGTGCCAGCAGAACGGCGTCGACCCGCCGGGCTGCCCGAACCCGGACTGCCCCGTCGTCTGCGGCACGCCAGGCTCGCTCGTCCACTTCTACAGCACGCTGCGCTACATCGCGTTCAACCAGACGCGCCACATCCTCAACGAGTTCATGTCGCCCAGCTCAGACATATACCGGCAGGTCGAGCAGAACATTATGGACGCGGCAAACTCACAATCGCGCCGCACCACCCGGATCCATCCTCGCCAGCTGCTACAGGGCCTCGGATCTCCCTCTGCCGCCTCCATGTCCAGCCCCCTCAATGCTGCTGGTTCTCTTACCGGTCCTGCATCCGGTCCTCTCCCTGGCGGTCCTCTCCCTGGCGATCCTCTATCTGCCGTATCGGCTGTCACGAGCCCCTCTGGATCGAGCACCAACACGTCCTCTAGCTCCAAGATGATTATCCCACTCTTTATGAAACGTGCCAACACCGACGACATGAAGACGCAGCTCCAAGCGATCCTACGACAAATGCCAAATCTGCTCCTGGATGAATGTGGCGGGTCCTCGGACGGCAAGACGAACAGCTTGCCCAATTGTAGCTGGGAGCAGGATATGAAAGCATATATACTCTCTTTCCCGTGATGACCACGAAACTACTACTATACTGTACACCCCATTGACAACTCTCGAATCCTCACATGTATTTCTACGCCTACACGTCTGCCACGCAATTGTACTATCCATCGCACGCGCACACTGAGACCACACTAAGACGCATCCATGCGCGTCGTCACGGTTGCCACTAGCTCGGCGGACAATCACCACCCTAATTCCACTCGGCAAGCACACGATAGGTAAAATCATAGACATCCGAGACTATATTCATCCTAGACTCATACAGTGCATACGCGTACATATTTAACGAGCAAAATCCAACAACCCACTTCGACGCAGCAGCCCACCGCCCGACAATCCCGACACCAACCAACCTCGCATAATTCGATAAGCCGATGAAGACACCAAACTCCGCCCTACCACCGAACAGCGTGCGCGTGTATCGTGCAGGCATATGTAACCGATGCTGGAAAGGTGGCATGGGATAGCCGCGAGCGGCAACAGGAGCGGAGAGCGCGACGTGCAGACGAGTGCTGATGTACAGTGCGAGTTGCGGAATGCGAGTAGCGATGCGATGCGAGAGCCCGGAGAGCAGAGTCGAGACGTCTATGATGCAAATATATCGACTAGAAAGACATTTGTAACGAGCGTCGGCAGAGAGCGCGGATGTTTCGATCTAACGATGCAGAGCCCGGTCCACCAGCGGCGCGGCTGCCACGTCACCAGCCGCGTTGGGTGGCAAGCGCAGAGGCGGACTGTAACGGGAACTTCGGGTATCGGTGTGAACTTGGGGTATGCATGTACGTCGTGTCATATCAACAATGAAACTGCGGAGGCAACGTCAGCCCTATGTCGCTGAAGAACGAGCAGCGTACTTACAACACAGGCAAACATCACACACCAACCCAAGATGCGGACGACAGGAAAAGACAGCGATGGAGAGCGGGAATGAAGGGAGGGAAATAATAGGGGAGCAGGTAATAGTGTATGGCCGAGCCGAGCCGCAAGCGCGACCGTCAAGGAAGTAAATACTACTGCACAAGGAAGCGGGTGGCAGGGTCGGATCGACGATGTATTGATACAACTGTGAGGCCATTGCAAGCCGCAAAATGAAGATATAGACTGCACACGAGAAGGGGGGAAAATAGACACGCTGCCGCGGTGAACGACAAAATACAACGGAGCGCGGTTCAATATAGTATGTGAAACTGAAAAGGACGATGGTAGGCAAAACAGAGTCCCAGAATCCAAGAACACACGGTGACCCGATGCCAGCCAAGAGACGAGACAGATACTACTACCCCGTGACGAGCGGAGGGAGATATAAATATCGAGCAGCGATACGGGGCCGCCGAATATCAAGGCTTTCGTTCTTGCTGTCTATATATTCGTTTCATTCTCCTTTTGTTACAACGTGGCGCGAGCTTGAAGCGGCGCGCATCGTAGGTCGGATCGGATGCGATGCGAGATGCAGGATGCGAAAGCATGCGCGTGTGAGCTGGGTTGGTAGTGGCACAGATGAGACGATATGAGAGTAGAGGAAAGGGGGAAGACGAGATAGAGATGGGGGCGATTAGAACACAGTGCGCTACGCAGTGGGCAGCCTGGGCAGTCCACCGCCAACGCGGGCCATCAACGACAGGGGTATGAATGCCTGCGCCGATGGCGACCCAGCTAGGCGGGGTATCTATCAAAGAGTGACGTTGTCCTGAACGAGTAAACCGTTGACCGTTTGACCGAGGGTACGAAGTCGATGCAAGTGTAGAGCCGAACCGGAGCCCAGAGGCCGTGGGACCACGAGAAGACGAGGCCGAATGCCGAAGGGATAATGATATCTAAAGGAAATATTTGTACAATCCGACGGCCAGGGCAATCGGAGAATAGCGGCGGAGAATGAGTAGGGGCGGGGGGCGGGAGACGGCATTGAGCGGACGACGTCGGCCTCAAGTGGTGGAAAATTGCATAACAAGGTATAAATGAAAGCATCTAAAACCCGAGAACGGGCTTAAATAGAAATAAATGAAGTGTCCTACGGGCGCAAGGAGGAAACGCACCTCTACACTTGATGAATTCAAATAACAATAATGATACAGTCACACCCCGAAGGAGGGTGCGGGGAGATCGTCAGGGCTCGGCGAGTTTTGGAACATCGAACCTGCATAGTAACCAGTAGTGGGGGCGGATGACGAAGTGCCAATAGCGTCCGCAGCCTGGGCACGTGAAGGGCGTGGGGACTCGAAGACATCGCGACGTTTCGGGAACGCGACCGGGGGGCGAGAGAAGGGCTCGAGCGCCTCCTCAGAAGAGGATTCGTCCGTCGACATGTTGAACATGCCCTCGCTCGGAACGCGCTGATGCTTACGGCGGCGCTGGCCGGGAGTAGGCGTCTGAGTGGGGCTGGGGGTCGACTGGCGGAACGGGTATGCGAACGTCGAGGAAAGCGGTGCGGTGCGGGGACCGTCCTCGAGCGCACTATGCGGCTTCCACATGTCACCTTTGCCCCCCATCTTCGACGGAACACTGCCGAGCTCGCGGATAGGCGTCGTGGGCGGTGTATCGTCGCTCTCGTCACCCAAGTCTGCAGAGTCATCGCAAACAGGGAACGAGTCCCACGCAGCGGCGGGGACACTCGTAGTGGCACGGCGCTGACTATTGCGACGCGCGAAAGAGGCGGAAGCCAAGAACAGCTCCGAGTTGGAGATGGGCTTCGCCGCCTGCTTGGTGTCCCTGGGAGCACGGGGCTGCTTCTCCTTGCGTCGGGGAGCAGCGGCTGCCTTAACCGGAGTCGGCGAGGGCGGGACCTGCGCACTCATCTGTCGGCGGTGCGCAAGTTTGCCCGACGGGCGTTGCGTAAGCTGAGGGGGAGGGCGGAAGGCGGACGCCTTGACGTCCGCCTTCGCGGGAATGGTCTCGGAGGATGCAGGTTGGGTGTTGGTAGGAAGGACTAGGAAAGGGTCGGAGGGGTCTACGACAGCATCGCAACCGTTCGATCGCGGGGATCGGGAATCAACAGGAACGTGGACAGGCGCCTCTGCCTGCGAGGGGATCCTAGTCTGCGGGGGTGGTGAGGGCTGGTGAGGGAGTCGTCGGCCAGGGCGTGCGCTAGAAAGCGATGCACTCCTTGGTCGATATTGTATGAGTGCCGTTGTCGTGATAATACCGTGGGAACGAGACATACCTTCTGCCAACCTTGTCTTTGGCCTGTCTCTGCTGCCGGCCCCGAGGCTTGTCGGTTGCGGGGGCCTTTGCCGCGATCTTTGCGTCGGCCTTGGGCTTCTCCGGAGTAGCCAACTCATCGCGGGGCTGTGCTTGGGCCGGGGCGGGCTTGGGGGACTTGTGGAACTTGGGCCTCGGTGCCGAGCGCTGGATCGAATGCTGTTGTTGGGTGTTCTTCGGCGACTTGGAGAGCGAGAAAATGCCTGGCGTTGGCGTTGGCCGGACAACGACCGGCGCAGAGGGAGCTCGGCTATGACTCGGGCGAGACAACATTGATGGTGGTAGTGCTGATGTGGGGTGTTGGACGGCTAGCATAGCTACGCTATGGGGGGCGAGGGAGGTCGGGAATGGCGAGTGCGATGAGCACGACGGCGAGGACGACGAGAGGGGGTTCGGAAATGGGGCTTCGTTGATCAGCTCGGTCGCTTTTCACAAACCGACTGGGTAGTTTTTCGGGCTCCGCCCGAATATCTCCACCGGATGGAGCGTCGGAGGCTGCCGGAGATCTGCATACCAGATCCGTCTCCGTCAGCCACCCTGTTAACCTAAATTAGGCAATTGTGGCTCGCTTACCGCCGCCCCTTTCGCGGGCGTCTCCGTGTGTGGTCTCGCTTGGGTCTCGGTGGCTGGCACGCTGCCCAACGTCCTCGTGCCAGATCGCGCAAGCTTGCGCAGGGGGCCTCCGTCTGCGCTTCCGAAATGTTTTGCAATTCTCGATAGTTTTGCCCGGAACGACGGACCAAGGCTATCGCGCCGCCAGCCGAATCCCAGCTTAGCCATCCAGGCCTGCACCTGGCGCTGCGAGGCGTGCTTCTGCTTCCTTCCCTGCCGTTCTGGGCGTGCCTGTTCCCCAGCGTGACAATCGCCCTTCAGCCACTGGCTCCGCTCGTTTCTCATCTGTCAATGTCTCCTTGCAATTCGCAGAAGCTCCCAAAGAATAGGCAATATTGCCCCCGGCCTCTCCAGCCTATTCTCGAGCCGTCGCTCTCCACGCACCTTGTGGTTGTATTTGTTCGCCATCGCCAGCCACGTATCGACATTGGGGGCACGTCTTCAGCGTTTTCATTGTGAATGCGACGGGCGTGTTCTCGGTTACCGCGGTCTGGCAACGAGTGGGCAGTTGATGCGTATGCGGGCGCTCAGCTCGCGCGGCACGGCCCCAGACCGCGGAAGGACCGCACACGACCTGAGCATTGCCCGAGCAAAGGCTGCGCATGTCATTCTGAGCAGTGTCGCGCGGATGCGCCCGGGCGCGCCGCGTACAGTTGCAGGGAAGGCCTTCGGGCATGCAGGGCCCCTCAATCAGCGGTCTTGCCCACGGAGACGGGAGGCTATTCGCGCTTCCCAGCGCCTCCGCTGTGCCATTGGCACCTGCCTGTCTACGCAGACATTTCCACTAGCCACACGCCAACCGCTTCGAGAAGATCAGAACCTCCTGCACCGCCGGACACGGCAAGTGTCCAAGTCTTCCTCGCCAGATGCCGTCTCGGGATGAGCTGATCGTTTTGCGAGGGGATCTGTGAGGATAGAGTTGCCGTCACACACCCTTCTCCGTGGTCACCTGTCGTCCGGAGGCTCTATAGTGCAGCTTCCGAGGCTGCGGCCGTGATGGCCCTCTGCGTCAGCATCCCCCGTGACCGCCTCGAGGCAGCTACAGCAGCTTCTGGCAATGGTATAGCAGACGCTAGTTCACATCTAGTACATACGACATGGGAAGGTTGTTGATTAGGGGAGCTAGATTCCGGACGCTGCAGCGAACGCTCGGGGTCATCGGTTGTATCGTATCGGTCTCTCGCGCAGACGTCACTGTAGAATGAGAGACGGCGAACTGCAGACCACAAATTACATTGGGCACGCTTAAGCAAGCAGCATCTTCCTCGGGTCCTCCAGGTAGTCCCGCACTTTCACTGCACGCCCAATACCCCAGAACAGGCACACCCAGAGAATAGGAGAATGTAGCAGGCACGACGTCACCCCGCATCCGCAGTGCAGAATCGATCATAGAAGAAATCCAATCAGCATCCGGCGCACAGCAAGTAGGCTCGCAGGCACGCACCGAGGAATGTCACCGCCTCCCGTCCGTCGAGGAGTCGGTGATCGTAGGTCAGGGCGACGACCATGATAGGGCGGATAACGATCTGGCCGTTGACCACCACCGGCCGCTCCTTGATCGCGTGCATTCCTAGAACACAGATCGCGTAAGTACCGTATCGGGTTAAGATAGTGCGGGGCCGCTCCGTGTGGCGCATCGCCCCCAGATGATCCATCATTGGAGACCGTCCGGGAGATTGGCGACACCACAGAGGGGCCGGCATCTGCGGGGGGCGGGCACTCACCAAGGACAGCAGACTGCGGCAGGTTAATGATGGGAGTGCCGTAGAGCGAGCCGAAGACGCCGCCGTTCGAGCTGGGGATGTGAGCGTCAGCCACAGGTCCGTTGTCGAATTGAATATGGTCCTTACATCGTGAAGGTTCCGCCGGCCATGTCTTCCAGAGTGAGCTTGCCGTCCCTGGCCTATGCGGCGAAATGCAGCTCAATCAGCTCAAGCGGATTAGCCGAGGAAGATGGATACTTGCCTTCACACCGAGTGAAGCGATCTCCTTCTCGAGGTCGACAAAGTTCATACCCTCTGCATTGCGGACGACAGGGGTCACGAGGCCCTTCGGCGTCGCGACCGCGACGCTGATGTCGACATAGTCGCGATAGACGATCTCGTCGCCCTCAATGGACGCATTCGCGGCGGGGATGTCCTTCAGCGCAAGGCAGCACGCGCGCGCGAACGCGCTCATGAAGCCGAGCTTGACGCCGTGCGTCTTGAGGACCTCGTCCTTGTACTTCGCGCGCATCTCCATCACGCTCGACATGTCGACTTCGTTGAACGTCGTCAGTGACGCCGCAGCGTTCTGCGACTCCTTCAGCCGCTCCGCAATGCGCAGCCGCATCCGGTTCATCTTCACCCGTGTCTCCGTGCGCGCGCCGGCGACCCGCGGCTGGGCGGGCTCCTGCTTCGCTGGCGCCTTCTCCTTACCCTCGGGTTTCGCAGCCTTTGGTAGCTCCTTCACATCCTTCTTGCTCGCGCCCTCCTTCGGACCAGTGGGTTCCTTTGACCGCGCATCCTCCGGAGATGGCGTGGGCGGCGGAGGCGTACCCTTCTCCTGCTCCTTGTCCTTAGGCTCTTCTGGCTCCCGCGCCTGCTTCGCCCCGCCACCAGGACCTTCATCATGCGAAGGCGCACCGCCCTCGGTGGCGCCGGGCTCATACCGGAACAGGTCCTGGCCAACAGTAACGGTGTCGTCCTCGCCCGCCAGTAGCTCCACAATCTTGCCAGCTTGTGGTACGTTTACGGATACATCAATCTAGATAAAGAACACGGTGTTCAGTACGTGAAGAACGTGTGAATCCCAGCTAGACACGCAACAATATGCCACGCCTGCAGCCGTAAAACATACCTTATCGGTCTCAATCGTCGCCACTTCTTCATCAGCCTGCACGATATCTCCTGGCTTCTTCAGCCATGTTTTTAGGGTGCCCTCCGTGATCGATTCAGCCATCTGCGGGACCTTTACTGTCTCGGCTATTCGCATGCATGGAGCATGAGTTAGATACCGTCACAGCGAGAGCGTCCAACACACACCTTGCAGGAGATTTGACGAGTGGAACCGGGCACGTCTAGTGCGCGAGCTCGCGACCTTCCTGAGGGCACACATGAGCCTGCTGCGCGGGACAGCGTGAATTAGCTTTGGCGACGCACCATCCGGCGGAGAGGGCAGCAGCATCCGCGCGCGATAGTGCGCTCCCGCGGGCGACTGCGACGAAACGTCTAGAGAGCATCTCTGATGTTGAACAGATGCGCCTGCGAGGCAGAGGAGGGCGGGGACGTCGACGACGGTGGAGAGACGGTGTAACTGACGCAGCTCGATTGGCAGCGCACCGATGATGTATTTGCGTGGGAACAACCTGCCCTTCCTGGCCGCACCGAACAACTCCGAAGCGTCCGACCTCGTGCGCGACGGTGAGCAGCGGGGAGCTCGAGAGCGCACTTACTCGGAGCGGCTGGTCCTGTTGCTCCTCCGATGGCACTGTGCGTGGTTCTGCTGCAGCAAGGTATCATAGTTCTCCGTTCTGAGACGTCGCTCGGTGGTTCGACCGACGTCTTCTACTTCGGCCGGATCACCTTGGGACTGGTTTCATGCGAATAACACGCCCAGAATAACCTCACGTCTAGTACTAGGAGCGCAGCAGACCGGTGCTTATCTGATCTTACGAGCTCCTCACATCCACTTGTCCGCGCGCCGACGACCTACTAGACTAGCTACTGGTCAGGAAGATGCGCGATGTGCTGCCTTGCCTACACATGCACTGTGCCCAGCAACGCACACACCTACCCATGGTATACCTAGTACACACGCTTGACATGCATCAGCCGTGCGTAAATATCAGCCTGATACTTCACGTATCGTATCCCGGGCACAGATCGCCCAGAGACGGAAGCATTCGATGTTTATTCGATCCTGAATGCGGAGTCTTGGTCTCCTGCTGCCAGACACAGATGCTGGAGTAGCCGGAATGCTTGTATGCACAACAAGTTTAGCTGCCTGTTGCGGACCCTGCAAAACCCCCACGGACTCCGTGCCCTTCCCTCGATCATGTTGCGGCGCAAAGCCCTTCACAAGTGATCCTTCCCCTTTCGTACGGCAGCTCAAAGCATTACAATCACTCCACGTACCAGCGACCGGTTGTTATGCTTCACCACCGTCTCTTTGACGGCTCTGTATCGCGCACAACTACTGGACCTCGGACCGCTAGCGTGCACAACGGCTGTGACTAGGGTTAATTCGGGCTCCGTTCTCTCCGCATGCATGTCGGTCCCGGTGCATCATGCATAATGTCAGAGTGCGTCTGGTCATGGATGCATTCACAGAGTATGATCACAGTAGCTCGTCGGCGGGAGCTTGCTTCTACCCCTGATGATTGATACATCATATACCGCACATTACATGCGTCTCGCGTGGCATTGCTGTTTGAATTTAACCCTGTTTCCCTCTAGGTTTGCAACATCGGAAATGTGCATCAACATCATTCCAAAGGGTACTACTTTGTCTTCACCGCTTCCTCCACCCGTGCAGCGATCTCAAGGTAGCGCATTGCACCAGCGCACTTGCGCCTGAAAGTCACAGCGAGGCCTGGCATGAAATGTGATCGAGAAAGAGAGAGAGAGAGAGAGTAGGAACGGCCGTTCACCTAGTGCGGATCTCTGAAGTCCCCTGCAGCCATCTTGAGCAGCCGGTAGTGAGACCCTCAGTGAACTCAGAGCCTGTGTGTCGTACGATACCTAATGTGATTTGCTCATGAGGCAGGACTAGCGCCCGAGTCGGTCCGCTATTGATCACGTCTAAACTGCAGCTGGCAGCATCCTCGCAACAACGTCAGCGAGTCCATGCACCCTACGACACGTCTGCATATTTGGGCGAGTCCAGAACACCATCCAATATGTGCACTGGCGAAATTTTTTGCAGCGGAACACTACGTCGTGCATCATGAGGACACAGACGTCGCCTGTCGGAGGCCGAGCGAGTCGCGTAGCCGCGTTCTTGGTGATGGCGGCAGGCCACAGTTCAGAAACGCATTAGAACTTTAAAAGGCTCTCCCCCCGCCCCCGTCTCGGTGCGAGTACCGTATCAAACTCACAGCAATACGCTCACAACAGCGAGTGCGGGGTAAACAAGGGGATTGCCTGCGGTACGTGCGATGAATAATCTCGAGGCATACAGATGCTCAGCCACAATTCATCTTCAGCCACACTTGACGCCACGTCGAGTCTCAGTTAGACCACACGTTATATTCGTCATAAAATATGTTTGACTTCAAACAGGAAATATTAAAAACAGTAAGCCGTGTCCTAAATCTGCGAGGTGCACGAGTGGTAGTGACCGCGAGGCTCGTAGGACACTGCCCTCCTCCCGCGTGCGCTCTCGATCGTCTGCATCCGACCAGACAGTAGCCTGCTCGCCCTCGACAAGATGTACCAGCCTGACACGCTGCTTCCCTTTGTCAAGGACATCAGGATATACACTCCCGCGGATGGGAGCCATCTTGAAAGCGTCAGGGCAAAGATGCCATATATCCGATCGGGCAAGAGCAACGATGTCCTCGTCCACGCGTGGCTAGACAAGCTCCCCGAGTTCCTCGAGAGATTCGAGGATGTCGAAGCGCTTCATCTGGTCGGGTTCGAGTGGCGCCTAATCTATGCTGAAACGAAGTCATTCCTGGTATCGCATTTCGCGTCGGTTACGCGCCTCGTATTCAAGCGCATCCGGCTATGGAGCTCGAACGACCTCGTGAAAGCCCTGGACGCATTCCCTTGTCTGCGCGATCTGGAAGTGGAAGCGCTTCAGCTAGATCTATGTGCAGACTACCACTGGCCCAGCAAAGTCAGTGATAGCGCGCTGTTGCTCGACCGCCTCGTTATCGGGACCAATAGCGACTGCGTCAACAAGGCGTTCATTTGGTGGCTATGCGGCAAGCGGCGGTCGGTCGGAGTCCGGAATGCAACTATCGTGTGGTCTGAGAGTGATATGGGAAGTCTTGTATTCATGATAAGGAAGATCGGGCCATGCCTCCAGGAGCTGATGTTCGAGCGGATACCGGACAGTGAGTGGGCAGACCTTATTTGAAATCAAGTCCACTAACCTCATAACGTCTCAGCGTCTTCGGCGAATTGCACAGCCTGGCCTGATAAACGTTTCGACATGCCTTGGCCTCCGGTGCGGCTCGATGAGCCTATCGTCTTGGGATGCACCTCTGTCGGCAAGATCCAAGCGACAATCGACTGGGATGAATACGCCATGTTTACGCTCAAGATGCTCTGCCAGCTGCTTGATTATCACAATTCGCACTTCAGGCTGCACCTCAAGATCCGCACCGTGGATATCTTGCACTCGATCGATTGGACGACGCTTGATGACGTCGTCTGCTCTGTCTCGGATCTCAAGGCAAATCGGTTGGAGATAGAGCTGAGTGTGCCTTCGCCGGCGGGACGGGAACTCGTTGCGCGGATGCTACCGAAGCTGTCGACGAGGGACGTATTGGTATCTGTCAGCCAGGCCCAACAGATTTAGACATCCTATCTTCAACTTGTGCGTGCTTTCCAACAGAAAGCCCGGTGAGGACGGTAACCGGCAAAGGTCAGCGCTCGGTAAGAAATGTACCAGGAGTTGTCACGGTGCGCTCGAGTTCTTCAAGCCCCTTTCACTGGAGAAAGTCCTTTCCCATGAGACAGAATTGACAGCCCACTCAGACCGAGCGACAAAGATGATGCAACCAAGAATGAGGCTGGAAATATGGTAGCACAATAGGATACTTTTGTATTGGTGTGCAGACGGTCCAAATGGTCCATGTCTCTGCCTTCATTCATAATCGTTCCCTGTGTAAGGAAATGAGTTAGTAAGGCTAGCCCAAGGAAAACGCACACAGCAAACGTACCGCCTCCTCCCTCATCACCCCCGCCACCGCCAAGATCGTCAAAGTCATCCCCTTCGCCATTGTCGAAGTAGTTCCCGACGTAATCGTTGTCGTACTCTTCATCGACATCATAGTCTTCCTCCGCCGCTTGTGAGCCAATGTCCGATTTCTCCTCGTCCGACTTCTCCTAATACGAATGGATTGAGCCATCTGACATAGGAATAACACTGGACTCGGGCTGTACCTGCTCCTCAGCAGCATCTTCGACCATCTCATCGAGGTTAATCCGCTTCTTGGGACCCTTCTTGTCCGCTGAAGCAGTGGGAAGATTTTAGAAAACTGCCAGTATAGCAAGCTGGGTGTAACACACTCGTCTTCCTCTTATTCGGGTTGAAGTAGCTTTCGAAGATCTCCTGGGGAAAGAACGGCTGATGCAAGTCTTTCCGCTTCAGCGTCGGCCGCGACGCCGGTGAGGGTCGGTATTTGTCTGAATATCGAGGCAATTCTACACTTCTTCCACATAAGCAGGTGTCATCCGGATTGAATTGTGTCTGCTCACCCGATGATTTTGTGGACTCAACGATATAGTATGCCGATTTCTGGAGACGGGATTCGAACCCTAGCTGCAGTTCAGCGATCTGCTTCTCTTCAGCAGTGTACTCGGAAAGGACAGGGAGTGATTCCAGTGGCTACATCTGGCAATATGAATACATTCTGCAGGGAATGCGATACACAGCACGACATACGGGGTAGAGGGCGGACTCCTCCCGGGACAAAGCCTGGATGTCTGCAAATGTGAGGCCCATTGGCGGTGCATTTCCTGGGCCAAACCCGCCTCTGCCACCAAACCCGCCGCGCCCGCCGCCGCGACCTCCTCCACGGCCTCCTCTTGACATGTCCTGGGAGTTTTCAGAAAGGTAGTAGGAGGAGAAGCGCGGGGAGGACAGAGGAGGCGATGCTGGCTGGAGTCGCGCTTTCGAACTCCGCCGCGTGGCAAATTTCCGCGTTGCGCTCGCCTTGTTGCTCTTGCCACCCACCACCACGTCCCCTGTGTCGTCCCCCCGAGCTCGTCGTCCGCCGCATCCGCCTCCCCCTCAAGCTCTCACATCCCACAGCTTCGCAATGGATAAGTCTCTCGACGAGGTCGGTGCCGACTTTACGCGAAACGACGCGCCACGCGTTCTCAACCTCGCCCCAGATCATCGCTACCCGCCCTAAGGGCATCCGTCGCGGCACCACGCGCCGCACGCCTGCAAAGGCAGCAGTTCTTGGCAGCCCGACGGCCGCGCCTGCCACCCGTGCGCGTGCTGCAGCCGCCGTCAACGGTGGCAAGGCCGCTCCCGCAGCTGGCGCGACTGCGCAGCAGCCAGCGGACAAGATCATTGTCTCCAACCTGCCCCCTGACGTGAACGAATTGCAAGTCAAGGTCAGTCCACGCCCTCGCGTTGTCGACAGCCTGAGCGCGGACTGATTGAACGCCCGATATAGGAACTATTCCACACGACCGTCGGTCCTCTGCGGGATGTTACGCTGCACTACGATGCGCAGGGTCGCTCGAAAGGAGTTGCTGCCGTACACTTCCAGAGGCGCGGTGACGGTACCAAGGCGTTTCAGCAATACAACAACAGACTGATTGATGGGAGTTAGTATCGGCTGCTTTGTCCTCTTTCAGACCACACTTCTAGATTCTCGGGTTGTGCTTGGATGGTGGGGATGGGGCCATGTTTCAGCATTGCGGACAGGATTGCGGAGGATTAGAGCTGTGATCAAACGCGCTCCTGGTAACGACGACGACTAGGAGAAGGTCGCCTGAACTCGAAGCCCCGATGCTCAACCGTTTCGTTCATTCGCACTCGTACCCTCTTCATTTTGCTTGGTTGCTCCGCTACGCTGAACACCCGACTGATCAAAACCTCTAATCCTCTTTTCGTCGCTGCGTTTCCACCATCCTTCCACCACCCCTTCAACACCACCGACTACGATTCACACGCTCAGAACGACCCATGAAGATCGAGATCGTCGTCGACCCGACCCGACCCGCTCCCGCGGTGTCGTTGGCTGCTCGCGTTGCACCGGCACCGGCTGCGGCACCTGCCGATGGTGCTAGGTTAGTCTTATCCTGCATGGGGTTTCGTCGATGCTGATTTTGGACTGAAGGGCTGGCGCTGGGCGCGGGAGGGCTCGTCGGGGACGGGTGAGCACAAGAGGTCGCAAGAACGAAAGGCCGACCAAGAGCGTCGCTGATTTGGATGCCGAGATGGAGGTTAGTGCTGCATCACTGGGTTTTGGGAACTCGCGAGGCTCAACTTCGACTTCAATATCAGGATTACACCGCCAGCACCGCCCCGGCCGCTACCGCGTAGATATCATCCCTTCACGCAAGCTCATTACATGTCTCTATGTCTCGTTTTCTACGGACTCTCCCCGAGGTCTTGTGTACTACTATACTCTAGTCAGTCTAGCGAAATGTCCGTATACCTGCCGATTCGTTCTGAATGTTGTCCACTTGATGCAATGCACACTGGTTTGGAGATTGTTGTTGTATCCGTGAGACATGGCGCAGCTGGACGATACAATAGATGGGGCACAGTTACACAGTACCTTGTTTAGAACAGTACCGACGCGAACGAACGCTCATTGTCTTACCACCATGTCTGCTGCCTTCGACGACTCGTCTGATGAGCAACAGCTGTATGCTGCTGATCCTGAATGGGCGGACGTGGTCCCATTGCAACAATATGAGGGTGTAGACCCAATCGCTCCCATCTTCTACTCTGAAGAGTGTCCGTCTCACACTGCTGTTCGCTATGCGTCTTGCATCTGATGCTATGTATGCATTTCTTCAGACAAGGATGCGACAGACTACTTCCGAGGAATCGTGAAGACAGGGGAGATGAGCCCCAAGGTGCTCAAGCTGACGGAACACATCATCCGCATGAACCCCGCTCACTACTCTGCATGGTGTGTGCCTCCCGCCCTTCCATCATAGCCTCTTCTGACTCATATGTTGTGGTTCCGTGCGATGGATGACACGTAGGCAGTACCGATACAAGACCCTCATCGCGCTCAACTCCCCGCTCAAAGCTGAGCTCGAGCTCATGGACAACTTCGCGATCCAGTTCCTCAAGACGTACCAGGTCTGGCACCACCGCCGTCTGCTGCTCGGCGCGCTGCGCTCCGTCGACGTCGCCGTGCGCGAGCTCGCGTTCGTCACGCGCACGCTGCGCACGGACACGAAGAACTACCACACCTGGTCGTACCGCCAGTGGATCCTCGCGCACTTCAACGACGAGGCGCGCCTCTGGCCTGGCGAGCTCCCCTGGGTCGAGGAGCTGCTCGAGGAGGACGTGAGGAACAACTCGGCGTGGCACCATCGGTTCTTCGTGGTGTGGCAGAGCGGAGTGCGCAGGGACGAGGTGGATAGGGAGGAGGTCCTCCGGAGGGAGCTTGCGTGCGTCTGCCCGATCATCCTCGCTGCGCCACCGCAGAATGAGTTCACTGACTCACACGCTTGCAATCAGCTTCACGAAGGAGAAGATCTCGCTCGCCCCGAACAATCAGTCCGCCTGGAACTACCTCCGGGGCGTGCTCGACCATACACACACACCATATGCGAGTCTTACTTCCTTCGTCCAACCATACACTGTCGGCGCACCAAGTGATCCTGAGGACTCGATCGTCGACCTGGAGAACCCACGGCCATCTGCTGGTGCAGAGCTGCCATCTTTACCTGCGCTTGAGTTCTTGGCCGATATCTACGAAGCCGAGGGTGGCGATGGGATCAGCAAGGCTGTGCGGGTGCGTCTGATATGTGCTCTCTTCTGGTGGAGCGAGAAGCTGAGGAGGCGTTTGGTAGATCTGGAAGTCCCTCGCAGACGAGCACGATACCATCCGCAAGAAGTGCGTACTCGTTTCCGATTATCCCACCTTTGGTCATGCGTTCTGATGTCTTCTTGCAGGTACTGGGAATATCGAATCAAGGACGCTTTGCATGGTGCTCAGTAGGTCCAGCCATGCGGACGATACCGATTACACTGGCATATATGCTCTAGAAGATGCGGCTTCTTTGGAAGGGGGTATATGTGAACCTCCCTTGATTCTTGTATTCTGTATCATGAAGAAAGCGTGACATATGCTGTGAAAATAGGTGAAAACGAGTGAAGGGAAGCACATGGAGTATTTAAGAGGATCCCTCAAGAGTCAAAACACTGAGCATCTATTCTGCCTCTACTGTCATCTTTGCTCTTCAGGCCTGTGTGCCATGATATTCTGTGGTGGCACGTTTTCAAAAAACTTCTCGGCATTGCGACTGCAGAACGCCACCATGGACACCTCGTACATCCTCGGAACGACATGGTTCGATTCGCAAGCGGCTTTATCTGCGTAGCGCAGTCAAGATGACATGTAACCGTACTTTTCCTGGTCTGGAAAGTGCATCTTTCAGTAATATGAATGCCGTCCACCTACCATCCGTATTCATCATCTCCATGTTCATCGTCGTCGTCGTCACCTTCATCGTCGTCATGTTCGCCATCGTACCAATCCGTCAAATTGCCATCTGAATAGTCACCCATGTCCTGTCGGTCCCATGTGTTGGTCCAAGATGGCCACCAGTCATGATCTCCCGTAACGCATATAGAGGGCATCTGCAGGATTGGGCGTTCTGTACGTTTCTCATATTCAACGGCCTCGACCACCTTGCTCAATGCATCAATTCCATGAAGCCGAAGTCTCTCGCTTCCATGTTTACCGACGGAGTCGAATACCACGCGTTTAAAAGGGAAACCGAGGTCGGCCCTCCGAGATGCAATGTTGATCAAGAGAGGGATGGTCTGCGATAGCCGAGCATGGAAGTCCCGTCGGCCGTGGTTGACAATAATATGTAGTGTGTTCAGTGCACGGCATGGGATAGCCGAGACATGGGGCTGAACCTTCAGCGCTGCAAGGACGGGTCCAAGCAACTCCTCATTTACCCAAATCGTCTCCGCGAGGTCGGGTATTCCGTCAATCCACTCCTCGTTCACAGAACGAGCGAGGGTACTCGGAGTGAATGATCTGTACCCGCATACCCAGAATTCCAGAATGGGAGCGTCTGGCAAGAGATCTGCCAACGTGGGTAGATTGAATCTACTATTGAAAAATCCTGGCCATTCGTGGCACATGTTCGAGGCGGGGCTTGTTGCGATCACCACGAGCGAGTGATGCTGCCGTATCAGTGCCAGCGAACCCGTGTGAGCATTGGATGATCGTAGTATTGTCGACATCATCTCCTTCAGCGGGATGCACGATTTGGTCGAAATGGCGGTGCCATTCTCGAATAAAATATGAGATAGTAGTTCACCGATCAGGCTGGGATCAGAGAGCTCGGTGATAGAGACTCTCGTTTAAGCTTTAGCCGAAATGACGGGGAGAGGGATGCCGCGAATGAACGACAATGTGTTCACGAGATGGAGGTCTTGTATGCTGGGTGCATGCGACAGCAGATTTAGCACGTCGGCACATGACGCACCCTTGATTGCAGTGAGCGAAAGCTGTATGAGACAAGGCAGAGGACCTTTGGGTATCCCTGAGCAGTTGCGCAACGTAAGATTTCGCAAATGGGGAATAGAAGAGGCGAACAAAGTCGGGAATGTGAATATCCCTCGCATGGAGAGGAACTGGAGCGCGTCGACCTGGACGTAGTGCTCCAATGGTGTATACACGCTACGGAGACTCTCATGTGCCATAATCTGGATTTCACTAATGCGTGGTCCATTGGCTGCGAATAATTCGTGTGCGTCCGGAAGGGGCATTGCCCGAGAGCGCTGTTTCACTAGATAGCGTAGATTAACACCCCGCGACCGTTCTAGGAACCCAGGCCAAGGATTGTCGTTGAGACTGCTCCATAATATTGCTGTGTTCACGATAATGTCCCGCCACCGGCTACACACCGCCGTCAAAGCGATGACGTCCTCCAAGCGAAACATGTCTGAAACCCAAATGACTTCCTTCCGAGTGGTCGAACGTGAGGGCGAGGGTATGTAGTAGAAGATATGGGTGAGGATCTCGGGGGGTAGACGGCTAATGGGGAGTGTGTCGTTGTGTGCGCGACAAAGGACAGCTTTCGACAACGCCAACTCTAAGTGGAGTTTTTCTATCTGAATGCGTGAGCGATTAGCACCCAAGACATTGATGACAACCAGAGACGCAAACCTGCTCGTGTCTAGGAAGGAGTATTAGCCTTACGTCACTTTCGATACACCGCAACCACACAACACACCTCATTGACATGTGGTTACTTCGAAGATCCTTCAGAGACGCCTCCCAGAGCTTAAAGTTCGCATCCTGAATCTCTGAGGGCGTGCTCTGCGGATCAAGAGACATAATATGAACCGAAGATAACTCGAGAGGCTGTCGCACAACTCAGTCGCGAAGGAATTCTGGAAACAGAGAGAGCAGGTGTTGATAAACAGGAGTTTGCGTACGATCAGAGCGACAGACCGCACATTTCCGAAGTACGTGGCTGGATTATGCACAACGGACATAATCCTCCTCCTTCGAGTCTGGCCTCGGCGCCTAGTGTGACAAAGCGCTGTAGATACATCATCCGGTCGTCGCTGACCGGAGTCGCTCGCTCATCTTTCTACTGACCGCACAAGCTCCGAGACCGAAGTTACTTTCGGAGTCTAAGAAGATGGGAGCTCGAAGTAGTAGAGGTAAATTATGAAGTTAGATAAGTGTTGTGAGCCATAGCTTACCGATGACCGCCGATGCTCGTGCGTTAGCACAAGTGCGGTATGTGCTCTCTTATGTATTTTCTCGGCCACACAAGAGTGTCCACAACCCGAAAAGCGCACCCTCGAGGCCGTCACACTCACGGCGGAAGATACAAGGAGAGACGCGCGCCAGCACGTGAATGGACAAGCGCGAATATTTCAACAATTTTACGGATCCTATTGTCTACTCTGTGATGTGGGATCAACTCGCAGACACTGGACTCTCTTCATAGCTTGAATGTCATTGCAATGAGACCTAATGGTACCGGAGGCGGCAACTGTGAGTAATACATCCGCATATGCTCAAGATGTCGTGCGACGCAATGTCTGTCTTCACAAGCCCACCATGAAAGATAGCCTCATGGCCTTGAATGGACGGACGGTGCATCGGCGACAGTATGTCTGAGTTTCTCGCAACGGCCTGCAGGTGGCGCTACATGTAACTTTACGAAGACGTTCTCGCTCCCTTCGAGCAATCAGCCCGTCTGGAACTATTTGAAGCATGCCTGATTATTCCCATCCCATAAGTAACCCTCACTTCCTTGAATTTTTCACATGACCTCCTTCATATACTAGAATTGAATTTCGACTTGTCTGTTCATACCTTTCGTCTTCCGCCTGCGTGTGAATGCTGGTTAGATTGCAGTGGTTTCGGAACACGTCCAGCTCATTTAGATCATTATTATAACTCAGCCTGAACTAAGCCCATTTACACATATAGAAGCGATATACTTTGCTTAATGGAATCCAGAAGGTACATCATTCATACAATTCTGTCCAGACGATACATCGTTTTGCGAGTCAGACTGATAATATCTGTATCCACCGTAGTCCTCGTCAGACCCTTCTGATCCGTCTTCATCTTCTAAGTCGTCTTCAAAGTAGTCCATTCGTTGCTCCAAGATGACCACCAATTGCCGTCTTCTGTGCTGAATTCGAAGGGCATATGCATGATCGGGCGTTCCGCGTGTGTCTAGTATGAACGTCCAGTGTTGCAAATACATCCCCGAGAAACTCCTCGTTTACCCGAACCGTCTCCACGAGGTCTGGTATGCCCCAAATCCATCCTGAGGCCGCATGACGCCTACTCTCATACATAGAGGGGCCTTTTGTTCCGGAGACCCAGAATTCCCGAACGGGGACGTCTGACAGGAATTGCACAAACGTCAGTATGAGTGCGCCGCCTTCGAAGAATCTTGTCCACTTGTGGCATATGCTCGAGGTCTGACTTGTTGCAATTGTCACCAGAGATAGATCTTGCCGTAGGAGCGCCAAACTCGATATCGGGTTGGGCATTGGATGTCCCAAAGATTTTCGACATCGTCTCTGGCTCTAGGGTACACGACTTGGTCGAAATGAGTGCGCCGTGCAGGAACGAAATGCGGGAGAGCAGTTCTCCAATGGTCCTCGCGTGATAGTCGATGACGCAGGCTCTCCTCAAAGAAGCCGCAGAAATTCTGGTGCAGTGATACTGCCGGGATAAACCATCGGGAAAAGGAGAAGCTCGCCGGGAGTGTTGATATTCCACGCATGGAATTCGAGTGCGCTAGCCTGAGTATAGTGCTTCAATGATGGGTATGACTTGCGAAGAATGTATGAGTATCCGGAAGAGATACTCCCACGACGAGCTGTCGTATTAAATGATTTATCTCAGCGCCCCTGGCTTCCTGCAGAAACACTGGCTGAGGATTGCCATGCAGGCTACTCCACAATGTGGCTGCATTCGAAATAGTGTCGACGACATCTCGAGACATCGCCAATTCGGCGCGAAGTTCCTCTATCTATACGCAAGGGAAATTAATGCCTAAGGTGAGGTGAGCGGAAACCAACCTACTCTAATCTAAAGAGAACGAGTCACGCATCTCTTCATTGCATTGCGATCGGACAATATACCTCATTTGACATGTGCTGGCTGCGAAGTTTCTTCAGAGAATTTTCCCAGAGGCTGAAATTCGTATCTTGAGCCTTGCATACTGAGGTCTACTCCTCAAGAGACATGAAATCAGCAAAAGGTGAAAGAGGCTGTTGAGCTTGGAAAGAGGAGAGGCAAAAGCATTTCAGGTGCTAGAGCGAGCACATCGTGCCCAGCCGGATTACGTACAGTGCACGTAACGATGCGACAGCCTATGGACGCTAGCAGGACCTGTATGCACCGCGATCTTGTTCGGATATACCAACTGTTACTTAAGAGATGGCCTCAGGTCCATGGTATCTACGCAGGGGGAGCGCCTCAATCGAGCTATCTTGCTCGGGCACCAGTATAACCGTTGGACACTGGGAGCGATTCCTTCAAGCATAAGATATCTACTACAGACATTTAAAGAATGAACATATCTCAAGTAAAGAGGGCTAGGGTTTGAATCAGACGTAATCAGCCATAGCACAGGCTCCATCGCTCGCCTTCGCTTTTGAAAGTTCGAAAATTACTTAGTCTGAGTCTGGATTGGACTCCTCATCCGAATAAAGAGAGAAGTCCGAGTGCGCCCAATCTGCGAGCACATCCGGTCCCGCATCCCTCCACTGATCGGTCCACGAAGGCCACCACGTTCCATCCCCAGCTGTGCAGATGGGGGGCATCTCCATGATAGGCAGTTCTGAATACGCTTCATGCTCCACGATCTTGACCGCCCGCTTCAGAGCATTAATGCCGGCTAGCTTCAGCTTCTCGCCGTCCTCGTTGTTGAAAGAGGTAAGAACAATCCGCTCGAGAGGACAGCCCAGCTTCGCCCGTTGCCCGGCAATCGTAGTCATGAACGGGCAGATCTTCGACAGCGCCAAGTCTACGCGTGACCTCTGTCTGTCGATGAGTACGTGTATTGTAGAAAGATTGTGGCAGGGCACGTGTCCCGTTGGATCCTCGACTTCGAATTCCGACATGAGAAATTCCAGGTATGCAGTACTTGTCACCAATGTCGTCACAGACTCTGGTAGGGCGCGTACCAATCCGGAGGGAAGGCTCTTCGAGTAAGAATCCGCCCATATCAACGATACTTGATGCGGGTTTGCTCCAGGGAAAAGCTGTGCATAGATGGACGAAGGCAGGTGTGCATCTTCGCGGTAGGTTATTAGCCATTCTAACCTAATCCCTGACGTCGGACTCGCGCCAATAAATTTTAGGGATATTCCTCGCCGTATGATGCTGATTCGCAAGATCGGTTCGGAGATGGGGAAGAGAGAACTCGGAAGCTTCGATGTCGACAGTTGGCATGCTCGAGAATAGCCGTAACGGATGCGCAGCGCTGTCGAGGGCTCCAGAAGCAAATATGACAGTAACGAAAAGATAGGCACCGGGTCGTTTTCCCTGATTGAGAGCCGGCGTAGATTCCTCAATGGAATATTTTCCCTATAGAGACCATCCTCTTCATCTTTACGAAGACTGTCCACCAGATGCACGTCTTGCAAAGATGGCGCACGCGAGAGCAGCTCTAGCACTTCTGTGATGTGGATTGTTTCAATTTTTGATAGGCAGAGTTGCGTGAGTTGCGCCAGTTGACCGGTGGGAAGTTTCGACTCCGAGTTCGATATGACAAGGCGGTGGAGGTTGAGAACAGGTGCTTCAAATAGGCCAGGCGTGGTAGATGATCCAATGAGCGACACGACCTCGAGTTTCTTCGCATCGAACTGCGCTTCATGGAGGGGAAAACTGAGTGGGGGCGAACGATCAGGTCCCATGACATGAAGCTCCCGAATACGCCGCCCGTTGTTCGTGAGAAATTCGGTGAGGCGTAGCATATTGTTGTCTCCAAGTTCCTTGCTTAATTGACAATTCAATCCGACACCACTAGAGCGCTTCATATGGCCACCAGACGCCACTGGACGGTTGACGCTGCTCCAGAGAATGGCGGCACCGATGACAACATCACGCCAGTGCCGGCAGACTGCCGCCAATACGATGACATCCTTCATGCGAAAAATAGTAGGAATCCATATGACTTTGTCGCGAGGAATGGACGACTCGGGCGCGTAGTAGAATATCCGCGTCAGGATTTCGGGAGGAAGGCGGTGTACGGGTAGCATGGTGTTGCACGCACGTCGTACGAGGACTCGCGACATGGTCAATGTCCGATCCAGCTCCTTCAGCTTTACAAAGATACATCAGTTCTGCCATAGCAGCGACGAACAATCATACTACCTCGTCAAAACTACGTAGAGGACATATAAGAGTCAGACATACAACTTGCATGGAGCCACACACCTCATGTGCATATTGTAAGCGTGCATTTTTTCCAAGGACTGCTTCCAATGTTTGATATTTGCACTCTCGGAAGACGGCTCTTGTGCATGACAGGGTACGGTATCTTCAAGTACGGGAATTCCATCGTCGGAAGACATGCATAATAGACTGAAACAATGGAGAGCAGAGAGAGCGGACCAGGGAGAACTGAAGGATCTGAGACTTTGAGAGGTGTTTTCAATTTGGGAGATGATTCTGCAGTCGGGTGGATGCCGCGTTGGAACGGTTTGTCCTGGAGATTTTAGGCGCTGCAGCTGTCAGGCGTGAATTCGAGCGTTTGACTGCGAGAGATCTACCACGTGAGCAGTGATCGCAATCGTCTTGCGTAGGAGGAATGCGGACTTGTAGAGCGCGAAATCTTCGTTGATAGAACGTGTGCGGGATATTCAATTTGGCGGTGAGAAACGATTATGCGCATTAAGTACATCTAGAGAACTATTTTAGCAATAATGCAAGAGTAAACAGTCCGTTCTGCTCCTCTCAATCAGCTGAAGAGAATATCCCTTTTACAGTGACCGGAGCACAAATTACAATTAGAACTAAGATATCCAAACGAAGTAGAAGTGAATAAGTTATGCAAATACAATTCTAGTCCGTCATGTTGAGCGGTGCTTGATGAAGGAAAAATCCGCGCGTTGGGTGGGTTATGACCCCTTGGGATAGGTCGCTTTATGCCAAGGAAGCGTATATCCGGTCGAGGTCTTCTTTGAAAGCGTCCTCAACGGCTTTCCGACGAATGTTACCCTTAGTCGCCGTGCGCGGCAGGGTATTCTCGGGGACGACGATGATCAACTCAGGCGACGTGATGCGCTCGTGCATGTAGCGCCTCGAGTGGAAATGTCGCGTCTTGCGGAGGATCTCTTTCTTGAGTTTGTCCGCATCCATCGGGGCGCGCGGCTCCACAAAGAGCGCGGGGGACGGCCTACAGTTCCCGACGACGATGCAGTTAGCGACGAGGGCCCCGCACATCATGCGGACGTTGTCCTCGATCGCCTTCGTGTCGCATCGCAGCGAATTGTAGCTTTTGATCCAGTCGTCGTCCCGTCCGCGGGCAACGTACTCGCCCGGGGCGACTTCGAGGAAGAGGTCGCCAGTGTGGAAGTGGCCGTCGGCCTTGCACAGCGATGCGTCGGGGCAATCAGGGGAGTCGGACATAATGACCAGCTCGAGAAGGGTGCCGTTACGGTTCTTGTACGCAGTTTCGGTCTGTTCAGCGGACTCGATGGGAAAGAAGCCGTACTTCACACCAGGCACCGGGCGCAGGGAGGGGTTGCAGCGGCCGCCGCCGATCATAGAGAGGAGCATCGCGCCACCGCTCTCGGTGTTGCCGAAGCAGCTGCGGAGTTGCATATTGTGCTTGTACGCCCATTCTTCGTCATCGCGGGGCATTGCCTGGCCGGAATAGAAGATCTCCTCGAGGCCGCAGAGCAGCGCGAGCACCTTCGGGTCTTGGCGCGAGAGACGCATGTGTGCGGCGAGGAACGCGGGCCACTGCTGGAGGCGGTTCAGGCGGCAGCGGATGATCATGTCCATGAGCTCTACTGTGCCGAAGTCCATTCGAGTCGGCTGGATGGTGCATGCACCATGCAGCAGAGAGCCCAGTAACATGAAGGTTTGGCCAATGTGGCACATGCTGCCTCTGATCATTGCAAACTAGGTCAGATCGGCGCTACCCCAAAGCTACATGAAGAAACCTACATGCAGTTAGTGACATCCTGTCGCCCAGGAGTCAGCGGCTTCCTGACGTGGTAAGCCTTGGTGATCATCGCGTCGAGCCACTGATAGCTACATGGCACGAGCTTGGGGCATCCGGATGTCGAGCCAGATGTGTGGAAGATCATTGAAGTATCAGAAGGACTGTGAGGCTTAACCAGAGGAGGGAGGGGAGCGCGACTAAGATCGTAGCCGCGGATATCAATGGTTTCGTGGATGGGGATAGGACAGTTCACGAGCATGGAGCCATATGATGGTTCATGACAGAGTGCTTTGGCGTTCGCCTTTTGCATGAGCTCATAGATGATATCGGGATTAGGAAGTCGAAGGGAGAAGAGCTGCGGGACATATCCAGCGCGCGCAATTCCGTATATATGACACCAGTCATTATAGACCATGCCACCGGACCTGTAACAGGATGAGCTTGCAGATCGCTGATGATTAAGGGAGATCTCACCAGATCGCGACCACAGAGCGTCGGGAGATGCCGTCCGCTTTCAATGTGCGAGCCCAATACCGTGCGTACAGCTCGACGTCGAATTGGAACTGGCTGTAGGTGATGATCGACCAATCTTGTACTTGATCCTTGTTGTTGAGGACTGGTATCCGGAAGATTGGGAGCGAAGAGTACTTCGAGGAGCTCTCGGCAAGGACAGTGAGGTGGGTTCTGAGAGCCATGGCGATATAGAATATGGCAAATATAAAGGGTGTACGAGTAGGGCTGATTGAGTATAGGTGATTAAGATACGGAATTAAGAAACCGAGTAACTTAGGAAGCAGGAGGCGATCGAGTCGCAGAAGATATGAGATGTAGAACCGAGTGAGGAAGCAAGGACAGGTTTTATATTAGGATCGGCGTCAGGCCCGCATCTGAGAAAGTCTTCGTGTGAGAATCAGAGCTGTCAAAGCAGAACGTAATGACGGACCTCTCGGCACTGACACGGCGGCTACAAAGTGGTTGTTCGCTGACTCGGACAACTCCACATGGCGGAGTCGCTCTGGCCCGCGGAAGGCTGTCCGGGCTACCCCATGGAAAGCGAGGTGGGTGTAACTGGCGCATGGCTTCCCCAATGGGAGCCGCATAAGTTCCTGTAAACATTGCTATCACGGCGTTTGCAACTTTCCCATCACCACGCCTCCGATGAGGATATTTCTATTGGCCCTCTATACTCAAATGGCGCGCGCACAACGTGGTTCCGCGATGTGTTTGCTGTGAACATCAGTGGTAATTCATAGAGTATACGGTGCCCAGATAGTGAGTATTTCATTTGTGTTTCGCCGCGTACGTCCGCCCCCGCTACGAGCGGTCGGGAAAAGGACTTCGGCACGCACACTGCCTCGGTGCCTAAGTTCACAGTCACATGACTCATGGATCTGGGAGATGCGATCGAGTCGGAGGTACATACCCGCCCTCGAAATTCAAGTCGTTTTGAACTCTCGCCATAACAGCGCTGACTTGTTTCCATGGTGCTCAATGGTGACTCTTCTAAGCACCCGTCTGACTCATTCTGACTGGTATGTATGTCTTGCTCTATGCTGGGTTCCGCAGTGAGCGGCCTCGTGCTCCCCAAGGGTAGGGGAGCAACCTGTGCAGCGCCTTCCGACGTCAGCTCGGTGCGTCGTCGCTGGTGGCGACATTAGCTGACACAAGGTTGAAACAGCATATCTATCATCTCCCCGCGCCGACGGAGGTCCTTCTAGATTCCGCTCTCCCACGCGGCTAGTCCCAGCTCCGAGGCAGCTACTCATTAGCATACCACATGGTCGAATGGCACCGACGCGCAACAACCTGACGCTCTGCGGTTGTCACCGGGAGGAGGGACTCGGTCTTCGGTCACGCAATCAGCCCACTACAGACACAGGACAGTCTGAAGAGGATGCATGGCAATCTCGGAGTTTGCTGGGCCCGCACTGTTTCTTCATGCCCTTTGAAATTCTCTTGAAGTGTCTCAGGATGCTCGTAGGTCTATGACGTGCATCGTGGGTTGGGCTTTCCCCATATAGCGACCGCTCAAGCGAAAGCATAGCCTCTGTACGGGGAGCATCAAAGACATCGTGAGCAGTGGCTTGTGCAACGTATGGAGCCCCTACAGACTAGCGCGGCTATCTTAGCAGAAGATATCTCCGATTAGACATAGTGCGAAACTACTGGCATAATAAGGACAAGATGTTCTCTCACTCACTCACACCCCCCAACACGTGCGGTGTGTCGAGACCGTAGGCAAAAATCTTGGATAAAGGCGATCTGTACCTTGACTGCGGCAGATCACGCCCGAACGATCTCGACCATTCAATACTTGATAGCTCCTTTATGCGTATGACAATCAAGGTACGCCATCACCGCCTTTGCACGCTTCTGCATTGGGTTAATCCTCCAAGAAGCCCTTAATGAAGACTGAGGCAGTTCCCGCGTAAGTGAGACAATTTCACTGTAGCGATGTCCCGGCACTTACCCCCCGGTATCAGCGCGCTGGCGTACATCACCTGAGTGATAGGCACTAGCTTCTCTCGCAAGCCGGCGCCGGATTCCAACCGTCCCGCCCATGTCGATATGATCTTGTCTTTGCACGCAGCCCAGAAGCTGGATTCTTCTTCTGTCATACTAATCTTGTGTTTCTCAACATGGCATTGGATCCCCAGACAGGTGCCGAATTCCCGGAAAGCGAGTCGATACGCTGGAGAATCTTCGAAGTAACCGTATGCGATGAGATTACCTACACACCATGACGGCGTGAACAAGCCTTGTAGTGAAATAAGCCGCTCGAACTTACGAAGGCAATTGGCCGCTCGCCGGCTCAGCTCTGTAGCCCACATTTCCTCGCCGTCAAACCAGTGCGCGGTCCACAGCGTCATTCCGAGATCGAGCGGGTCGTCAGACACATAGCGCTGCCACTTCATGTCAAGGATCTTCTTATACTCGCTCACCTCACGCGCGAGGACTTGCGGGTCATCCTTGTTGGCGCCTTGTAAGAGGGAATACACCACATAGCCGTCGATAGGGTCTAGATTCCCCTCCGAGCGCACTAGAGGGCGGGACAAGTCGATGCTCATCTTCCAGAACATCCTCGGGCGCGGCGAGTCCCTGTCTCTCATGAACTTGGGATGGATCGCCTTCGCGAGCTCAATGGCCAGATCGTTGTACCGCCGCTCACGCGACGCGAGCGCCATGCGGTTCAGCGCGAACATCCAGATGGTGAGGTAATGATGGTACTGGCCATCGCCGTCGCCGCTGGGATCGTCCTCTTCGTCCTCCTTTCCGATCCTGAGTCCGCCGGCAAGCGGATGCTCGTCCGACGCGCCAGTCAGGCGCTTAGTCCCGTCGCGTGTGCGTCCGAGAGTGTCATGGACTGTCCCGATGAGACGGTCAGCGAGTGTGTAGTACGTCGTATTTGAGGTCAGGGATCCGATCGTAATGAAGTTCAGGACGCCAAAGGCGTCCGTCCACAAATATCGCCCGCGGTGCCCCTCCAACATGGGTGGCGGCGTCCAGGTGCGCGCCTGCGCTGAAGGCAGCGTATGAAATGGCCCATACACGGTCTGCATCGCCTTCAGGAATTGAGAAAGGAGGTGATGCTGTGATTGAGCAGACATGTTGGGGTTTCTGTTATGTATTGCAAGTTCTGCTGGGTGTCACCCTATTCAGCAAGCGCAACTGAGGAAGTTCCGTCGAGTATCAATCAACAACACATACCAGTTGAAGCGACTTGTGTCAACAGATGTCTCAGCGGCACAATCGAAGCCCTGTGTGCTGACAACAACTTAAGAGTTGAAGCTTGAAGAGGAGCACGTAACTCGCAACATATGTCACTGCTAGATACTAGTGATGTTAGTATGACGTCGGCTTTCGCACAGACTCGCCGCGGAACGTTCAACAACGTTCATGGCATTGGGCGTTGAAATGCGTATGGTGGAAATGTATCTCTCAACAGTTGAGGATCCAGGGACGAGTAAATATTGAAATTGACACGAGTCTTGCTTGGGATATTTTCTTGGATGAAAGCGGAAGCGAAGGAAACAGCCTCTCTATCGAGCGCTTATATCACATTACGTAATATCCCGTCAATTTAGCGCTCATAATTACCGTCTTCCGAGCTGAGCTCGACTTCTTCGGGAGCATATTGTCATTTCTTCGAATTCGCCCTCTCGTGGTAAATGCAGTAAGTCTGGCTGTGATATGGCTCTTCATCAGGACATTTAATTCGTTCAAAATACGTGGGTGGTCTAGTTGCACCATTCGCGTGGCGATTGGCTGCCACAGAACTTGTGGCTTATAGCCGCCGCTTGAGCGCCATCGACAATGAACCATGCGTGCTTTCCGTGTGGTCGAGTAACCTGTTCACTTCCATCCATTGTTTCTTCGGAAGATGCTGCCTATAAACTATTTTTCTCTGGATAGCGACGTAGAGGATCCATTCGCTCCAAGTGCGAACTTCAAGCTCTGGAAGGAGTCACTAATACAGATGCGTGCTTACAACGTGCATATGAGGTACGCCGGTGAAGCCACACATTGGGAAGGTGGCCTGTCTGACCCAATCTTATAGCTTTGACGAGGTACGGATAGAGTGTGAATAGAGGAGAGAAAAGCTAAACGTGCGTGCAGCTGAAGGAAATTGAACGAGAATTAGCCAAGTCTCGGTCGGTTATCCTATCCGCCCTCAACGCCATGGCTCCCCTGCACCAGCTGCCTCCCGAACTCCTTACCAAGATCTTCTTTTACGTTCCGGCTCCGTCCATCGGTCGTGATACAGTGGTATGGACTCCCAATATCTTTCGAACGGAAGACATCGTGAAATTGTCCGCGATCTGTCAACACTGGCGAAGTATCATCTTCAATGCCGGCATGCTTTGGAGCAGTATCAATCATGTTGCTACCCCTCCCCGTGTTCTGCAGCTTGCACGAGGCGTCCGCTTAAACTGCAAACTGCGATTCGAACCACAAGACCGGGATCGGATGGCCTTCCGAAGGTTGCTCACGTCCAACATTGCACGTATCCGAGAACTCCACGTTATTAATCCTGAACGACTCCCAGTTAACTTCCCTCTCGACTCGGACCTTCCAGCGGCTCCAGAGCTAGAAGTGCTCTCGATTATAGGATCATCCGTCGCGCCACAGTTCTTCGAGTCACCCATTCCTCAGCTAAGAACCCTGTTCTTGTGCAGAAGTGAAGGGTTCCCTGTTGGTCCTTTGCCACAACTCACGCAGCTTTCGCTCTGTTCTATCTGCAAGGTTGAGGTTTCGCAGGTAATAGACCTGCTATCCAGCACCCCTGCTTTGCAAGATCTGCATATCTCGAAGTCCTTGAAGAGATCGGACGACAAGGACACCATCTCGCTCATTCCTCTGCAACATCTTCGCCGGGTTTTCATCGAGGATGCTGGACCACACCTGATAACGCCGTTGATTGTCTCCATTACCATCCAGGCCTCCACAGCAGTGCGAATTCATTATACGATCGGGGCTGAGTCTGTGCAGATGCCGACATTGCGCCTCTCGCAAACGCTTTTACCCGTGACCGCACAAATATCGGACTTCGCCATCATACGAAGAGAGTCGTCGCTTCGATTGATGGCGGTGAACTCTATCTCGGGTGTCCTATGGGAATTCCATGCATACGATATGCATGAACCGCTGCCCACCTCTTTCGTATCCGAGCATATACCTGGCGCACATCCCCGCGAGGTCACGCTGGTTTGGGTCAATGGCCGTCCGGACCTTCCACGTGGGTTGCTGCGCAGCTTGCCAGATTCCGTGGAGATGCTTTCCACCAGTGCAATCTTCCTGAAAGACTTCGAACAAGAACTCGCAGTCGTCGATGGGGCGAAGCGCGTGCCCTGTCCGAATTTGGCGACACTGCATGTCTTCATCAATCACGACCGCCGAGTAGGGCGGGACCTGGCATTGTCCAAGATCGCCCCCACAATCATCGCCTTCCTTGAGCGCAGGGCAGAGCTCGGCTATCCTATCAGTAACGTCGTCCTTGGCACTTACGGCAATCGCGACGGCGAAAAACTCAAGCTAAGCGGGATTACTGCTCTCAAGCGTGCGGTGGAACACTTGGACTTCATATCGTACTACAACATTCCTTTCATGAAGCTGCCGCCCATCTGCACCTCCGCCGACGGCACCTGGTGGACTTCTTGGAAAAGTATACACACCAGAACTCGAACTTGTTTTGAACTACCACCACTCTGGCAGCAGCCGAAGTTGCAGCCCACTGTGGTGCATGTAGAGCCGCCGCCAGAGCCGGATACTAACTCGGACGCGACTACGGAATCCGAACACTCCGACTCGGATTGATTCGTCCCCATCAGGCGTCCTTCAGTCCTCAGTTTTGTGGTGAGTCTCTCCTAGTCTTGGTTCCTGGAATAGTCTGATTGAGATGCGCCCAAAGATGAAGGCTGCGAGGCGGTTTTTTGAGACGTGTGGAAGCCGGGTGCGGGGTGGAACGCGAATGACGCTGCAGTACAAGCCAGAGTAAAATGCGGGATGTGTCGTAATGCATATCATGTGGGACGTTAACAATGTGCGCCAAATGTAACCCTAGGCTGCGACTTCCGGCTTCAGCTTGTAGCACTAATTTCAGCTGCGATGTTCAATGGTCCACTGCTGGAACGAGCAGCATTCGTCTCGCATCTCACTCTTCTTGATTGACTCTGAATTGCTAGAATTGCATGACCGGAAATGTAGTATGTACGAAGTCGTATCCAAGAAGTAATAAGTAATCCGCAAAACAACGCAACTCCGGGGTAACGCCTTGATGCAGGGGAGTTTGAATATGTGTACTACTGTACCGACCTGATATAACCACCACGACATGATGCAATTGCCACCGCCAAAATTCCATCTCACAAAATCCTTATGAGTTTGCTCCCGGCGCATCACCGCAGGCCACGATACGAACGGGATCCGAATCCGCGCGGGGTACGTGCACCAACAGCTGCGGCGCGCCATCAGCATGCGCCTGGTCGGAGTGCGCACGCGGATGCAGCCGCTTGCCCGCCCCATCCGCCTCGCCATCCAAGACCAGCGCCTCCAGGCCGTTCGCAAGCTCCAGCACAGCCTCTTTCGACGGTAGAGGCGCGTCCGATTCGTGCCACGACGTCCCCCTCGAGCTCGGGCTCGTCTTCACGCTTTCCGCAGTACCGTTCGTGCGCCCGGTGCCCGCCGTGCTCGCGCCCGACTCCCGCGCGCCCTGGTCGCCGCCCGCGCTCCCCTCGCTCCCATTGCTATCGCCATCGCGCGCAAGCTCGTTGGCGAGCCCGCTCAGGCGCTGCGCCGAGCCCGGGGGTACGAGCGGGAAGTAGCCCGCCTCGCGCGCCTGCTGCTGCTGCTGCTCGGCGTCTTCCGCGGGCACGCCGCCCTGCGCCATCGCCATCGAGACGGGCACGGGCGGGAAGTACTCGTCCTGCACGCCCTGCGCGTGCCCGCGCCCGCGCGCGTACGCGTAGAACGCGGCCGCGCCACCCCACGCCGGGGGCTGCTGGCCGTCGGGGCCCGGTGGCTGCTGCGCGTGCACGGGCGCTCCCGGCGCCGGATTGATGTATGGGTTCGCGGGGGGGCCCGGGCGGCCCCAGAACGCGCCGGGAGACATGGTGACGCCTGGTGAGAACGGCGAGTACGGCGACAGGAGGTGCGGCGGGAGGGCGCGCGCGGGGTCGAATGCGGGCGGCGGGGCGTTGTGCGCGGGCTCGCCACCGGGCGTGTGTTGCGGGACGAAGGTGAAGGAGGGCATGCTGGGCGTGACGGGCGGGAGGCCGTGTGGGGTGAGCGCGACGGCGTAGGGCGTGCCCATCATGTGCGGCGGCGCGTGCAGTGGGCTGATTGGGCCCGACATGATTGGGGAGAAGTGATACGCGGCGGGCGAAAGGGTGTGTGAGGGCGGCACGGGAAAGGCGGTCACGGGCGGGGGCGGAGGGAGGGCAATGGGGCCGGGGTGTGCTGGGTGCTGGTGTGGTGTGTGGGATTGCGTGCCGTTCGATTGGTGCGGCACCTGGTTTTGGGACTCTGTGGGCGACGGTGTGGTGCTGGCTTGCGGCTGTGGCTGCGACTGCGACGATGGTCCGGGCGCTGTGGCCTTGGTTTCTGCTTGCGAAGCAGTCGGTGCAGCTGGGCCGGCTGTTACCGCCGTTCTTATGCTGGTTGCCGGAGACACAATGGGCTCCGGAACATTGCCGTCCGCGAACTCTGCATGCTTCTGGCCGTGAGATTGTGCTTGGTCAATCGCATACTGCGGCATGTAGCCTGTTGTACTGCCATAGAACTCGTACGGCGAGCTCGGGCCGGAGTGCAAGAAGTCAAAGGCGTATGGTGAAGGGTACGATATCGGGATGTGCGATGGATGTGTATGCGAGTGTTGATGATGGTACTGTTGGTGGTTCAGATCCAGATGCGTGAGCTGTGGGTAGTGCTGCGAACGGGGCGAGTGAGATGAAATCGTCTCTGAATCAAGGGAGAGCGATCCTGGAGGCTGTCTCTCTTCAGAGCCCCCGCGATCTGCTGTACCGGTCTCTCCTGCAAACACAGACCCGGCATCCAGCGGCGTATTCTGTCTGAAGCCTGTCGAGAGCAGCTGTGCCACGCTCTGCTCCTGCTGCCAGCGCTGATCATGTTGGTACTGGAGAACCCGCTGTGCGAACGACGCAGCATGAACCAGCGGGTGCGAGAATGCATGTGCGTGGGCCTGCGCATGTGCTTCTGCCTGTGCTTGTGCATGGGCTTGGGCGAGCGCAAGAGCTGTTGGTGTATTGGGGACAGACGCGGCCGGGAGAGCGGTAGAAGCAGGAGCGGAGAATTTGTCGTAATGGACCTTCAGAGCTCGACCGTTGTACTCGAATCTGTAAGTGAATGGACATAGCATCAGCACCGCTAGCCACGTAAAGATAGGGCCATGCTCAAGTCTGGTCACATGACTGAAGCGACTAGGCAGGAAGCACATATACTAAGCCTGAGTGTATGCTCCCGAGTAGCGCATACATGGAAAGAGAACGGCCAGCTTCGATGCAACTCGTGTTCTCATGCACCAGCTCTCCGAATATATCTGAGGTCTTCTTGGCTCAGGCTCAATGGACCTTCGTCGCCCCCTCTTCCCACTTCTTCCCGTGTGCAAATGTTGCAGGGCATGAAAGCACTCACCCGTTGAACATCCGCACCGCACGCTCAGCATCCGTTTCGGTAGCAAAGGAAACTGTCCCGAATCCGCGAGAGCGCCCGTCTGCGCCAAGCGCAACATCCGCGCGTTGTACGGCGCCTGCTTGCCGGAAGAGGTCCTTCAAATCTTGCCACTGGATGTGGAACGGGAGCTAGGCCACAAAACCGCATGTTAGATATTCAAGATTTTAGACGGGGGCGCAGAGGCGACGCAAGAAAGAAAGATACCGCAATGGCACGCGCAGACCAAGAACAGATGAGCGGCTGGCATCGCGCTTCACTTCACGGACAAGAACCACACAGGACAATCCCGAGGACACGGGAAACGCGTCCACGAGACGCATATAATAGGAGACAAAGGAAGACACAACGCGCGACTCACATTCCCCACGAAAAGATTTCGGCTCACCCCCACTCCCGCCGCACCCCCCGCGCCCGTGCTCGGTCTCGACAATGCCGCGCCCTCCTCGCCGCCCAGAAGCCCCGCATACACCGCCGCAGGCACAGACGAAAGCCTCGCGAGGGGCGCGGGGGCATGGAGGCCCGCGAGCGCCGCGGCGGCGGTGGCGGGGAGGGGCGCGGCGGCGGGGGTGCCTGCGCCGCTGCCGGCGTGGTCGTCCATGCGGTCCGGGCGGACCTCGAGCGTGCGCGTCTGCCAGCAGTAGCCGTTGAACATGTCGACGGCGCGGCCGGCGTCCTCGGCGGACGCGAGGAGCACGGTGCCGAAGCCGCGCGAGCGGTTGTCGGGGCCGAGCGAGACGTCCGCGCGCAGGACGGTGCCCGCGCGCCGGAAGAGGTCCTTCAGGTCCTGCCAGCGCACGCGGTAGGGGAGCTGGGGGGTGGTCAGGGCGGGTGTGCGGGGAGGGGGCGCGACGCACGTTTCCGACGAAGAGCTGGGTGCGGGTGTCCCGCTGCTGGGTGGCGGGGCGCGATGCGGAGCTTGCCATGGCCATCTTGATGACCGCCTCGATGTCCTCGTTTGTCGGGCCGCCGCCTGCGTTCGGGGTGCTGCTGGGGAGGGGGCCTGTTGACGCGGCGTTTGGCGGACTCGGTCCCGGGGGAGCTGATGGGCGTCGAAGGAGAGAGGAGAGGGCGGGATTTGGCTGAGCTGAGGGGCTGGATGACGCTCCTACGTGGGTGGCGGGAGCATCGGGAACTGGGCGAGACGATGCTTCCTGGAGGCACAAACTGATGAGTGAAAAGACGGCGCGGTGGTGCTCGCTACGCACAGGCCTCGACAGAGCGGCCATGGCAGATCGGTCGTCGACCCGTATGCCCGTGTGCCTCTGTCGTGAGTGCCAGCGAGGGTCACGGCGCACAGTGGGCGCACGCAGAATGCACGAGCGTGTGTACGCGCGCGGTGCCACGAGTGGACGAGTGTAGGCGAGGATCTGGGTCGCCGTGCGCACTGTCGCGGACGCCGCCGTGTGCGAGCGCGTCTGGGCGGGATGCGACGTGTTGGTCGGGCAGGATCAGATGGCGCGGGCCAGATCCGGGAGAGAGGACGGTGGAGTGGTGGGCTGCGCCCAGTTGCAATGCAAAGGAGTCCATCGCGTGTCGCGCTCCGCACCCACTCGCCTCACTCGCCTCCCCCAGACCTCGGCCACCCCGCCGCACCGCAGCTTCTGACGCGGTGGCTGCTGCGCTAATAGCGGGCTGCTGGCCATACCGTTCTGTGTATTCGTTCGTCGGCAGACCACCGCAGCCTTTGCAGCGCAGAGTATTCCACCTCTCCTTGGCAATGCCTCGGGGTCCCGCCCCACGTGCGAGTGCGTCATGTCCGCCTCCCGACGCCCGCCCTGCCTGCCGCGCCCGTCCTCGCCGCCCGAGCAGCCCCCGGCTCCCGTGCTCGCCGTCCTCGCCATCCCACACCTGGCTTGCGCACCCTTCTCAAGAACGCCCGCCCACAGCCCTTGACGTCACTGGAGCATCATCGCGCACTGTCATGACGCGCGTCCGATGCCCTGCGACGCGGCCAGCTTCCTACTGCGCCCGACAGCCGCGCGACGAAGCCCGCACCCCCTGCGGGTGGAATGCAGACCGCGCGTGTCCAAACGACAGGCCTGCCTTCCGGAATCCTGCCGCAGCGCAAGGTCCGACGTTGGTCTCCCATGACCAGCTCGGGAACCCAGTCCAAGCATTATGTCAAGCAGGATCCACTCGTTCTCATCGGCGCAGTGGCTGCCGCTCTGCAGCCACAGCTCAGTCCACGCAATGCTGCACGGTGGGGCACGGCGATAGCAAGGCGGTATCTAACCTGGTCCAGTCCTTCTGCTTCCGCCACAACTTGCTGATGCGTGAATACCATGTCGTCGTCGCGAACTCGTTCCAAGAGGCGGATTTATAGGTGCAGGGACAGAGTCAGAGCCCGATGGAAGAAGCATGCCAGTCTGATGAGCGCGAAACAATGTAAGCCTGTTGTAGACCTTTTCATATCCGTTTCTTCGTAGATCTCTTCGTCGCGCGCGAAGACGGCGCAACTGGAGTTTGCCTCTCACCGTTGCGGATAACATATGCTATTCGTCGACTACTTTACATCCGGCATAATTTTAGCAAGTCGTAGGTCCGAACCATGGGACGTTGGTCCGAGTCATTGGCAATCTCTACATTGTACACCCCTCGATCAAAGGGGTATAACGGCGTTAAGTCATATTCAATGTGCCAGCAGGCAGAGATCTCACCGGGCTCCTGTCATCACAGCGGAAGGTTGTGGAAGCTCGCTGATCATGTCCAGGATTTGCAGGGATGAGTAGGCGTCAGAAAGGGAAGGTCGCTGTCCCGAGCCCCACATCCTCTTGTTGGTTCCCCAGCTTATCTCCTGCCAACCACCATGGCGGTATTGCATCAACCGACCAGCGAAGCGAGAGACGGCCACCGTCAAGCCTCGGCGACGCACGCACGCGCAGACCCGAACACGTCGCGTCGCGTCGTCCGCCCGCGTGACGCGCACACGTGCACATTCCAACTCCGACATCACGTCACGCCTTATAAACCGCGTTCTGCGCGCAGTGCGCGCCCCTCGCTCTCTCGCTCCGCCTACCACCGTGCGCCCCTCTACCCCGTGTCTACCTCCCAAAGCACCTCTGAGCCGCACCCACCTCTCCCCGACACAAATGGGACCGAAACCCGCGAGCACTGCCGGAAAGGCGCCCGCGAGCACCGCGTCGAAGGCCCCGGCAAAGACGACGGAAGGCGCCAAGGGCGCGAAGAAGACTGCGAAGCCCGCGGGCGCGGGGGGAGAGGAGAAGAAGCGCCGCAGGAAGGGGAGGAAGGAGACGTACTCGTCTTACATTTACAAGGGTGAGTTGGGTTCTCTTTGGCTGGGATCACGGAGGCAACGGGAAGACAGGAGTGGTGCGAGGAGGGGCACGGGCCACGGATGCACCGGGAGAGGGACGATAGAGAGCTCTGGAGGAATTGTCCTGCAAATAGAGCGATCGCTGACAGTTTGTTTGCAGTGCTCAAGCAGGTGCACCCTGATACGGGTATCTCCAACAAGGCGATGGCTATCCTCAACTCGTTCGTCAACGATATCTTTGAGCGCATTGCGACTGAGGCGTCCAGTGAGTATCGTGCTTCTACTTTCTTGCTCTGGAAGCGCCATGCCGCATTACCCAGTGGCCTGTGTTGAGTTGGGTACTTCCAGCTCAGTCGAGCCACTGGTATGTGGCATGTAGTGAGAGGATGGGCAACGGCGTGCTGATGATAACATGCAGAGCTCGCGTCGTACTCGAAGAAGTCGACAATCTCCTCGCGCGAGATTCAGACTGCCGTCCGCCTGATCCTGCCCGGCGAGCTTGCGAAGCACGCCATTTCGGAGGGCACCAAGTCGGTCACAAAGGTGCGTTTTGTGCAATAAAACCGTTGAATGCAGAATAAAGAACTGACGGCGCGTTGTCTCGTGCAGTTCTCGAGCGCGGGCGCCAAGTAGATACGCTTTATCTAGCGCCCCGATGCGTGTGCGATCGGGAGTGACTTTTACCACGCTGAGGTTGTTTCCCGGGAGCGGCTGTTAGAGCCGCAGAGCAGAGTGTTGGGAACGGGAAGATGGAAGGTACCTGTATCTGTTGGCTCGGTTTCGACGTGTATTGTATCGTCTTTGTTTGTCTCTTTTATCTCGTTTTGCCTCGAGCGGTTGTTCAGTAGCAGTTTCGATGTCTGTTCAATTGTGTCACCCAGATGCCGAGAATAGCGTTGTCAGCTGTGTATGATTCAGTTTAGAGTCCGAGTCGGGCTGCAGATGTATCTGTCGCCGTCAAAGATTGAGCTGTTGGTGTCTCTGCATCACCTCGATCTTCCACTGCAATCTTCAGCAACGACTGTTGCCATCGATCGTGTCCGCCGTGCACCCGCTCCCGTGCGACGTCGCCGCGGCGCTCTGTGCGAATGCTTGGACACGGCGAGGCTCGCCCAGGCGCGGTCGCTGATGGCGGGCGGGTGCGCCCTGGCGGGGGAAGTCGTGGCGATAGGCGCGCAGCCCGCGCATTTTCAGCCGGCGGCTGTGCGCGTGCATCTCGCCCACCTCCTTCTGACCTGTCGCCAGACTGTGGCCGCGGTGGCGTTGGATCTGTCGCGCGGTGATACGGCGCACGCACCTGCCTCCCGGTGGAGCGGTCTGACTTCCCGCCCGTCTGACGAGTCCCAGCTGGGCCCCATCTGACCGTCGCCATCTGTCCCCGCGAGCCCGCCGCGAAGATTGCACACAACAGGCCCCGTGCGGTGTGCGTACTCGAGAGGACGGCCGCCCCGCCGACCCGCGCCCATTCTCCACGCCGCCACCGTTCCATTCGGACACCTTGTCAAGGCAACCCGCACTCCCGCCGACTTTTAGACCAGGGCGACACATCGCCCCCTCTGACGACTGCACGACACGATGGCCACCCTCGCGCGCACCCGCCCTGCCCGGTGCCACAGCGCACGCTCGCTCAGCCGGGACCAGACCCGCGACAGCGCGCCCCTCATCGACCTCGACGCGGTCCCGGCCCCTTTCCCCCGCGAGGCGCTGCTCGAGGCGCGCGGCGAGCTGCCCGTGGCGTCCGGCCTCGTGTCTGCGGACGCGAACCCGTTCGTGTCTGCGGAGGACACCCAGCTCGAGGCCGCTGGAGAGAAGGAGGCGCACAGGGCGGTGCCGGCGCTGGCCATCCCCCCCGAGCTTGTGAGGGAGCAGTGCGCGACGGGCTCGGTGAGTGTTCGATCTGTCTATCAGCTTCTCCTTCTGCGGATGGGTTCGCATGCGGTGCGCGACCAACTTTGATTCCTGTCCTTGGATGGTAGCAAGCCCGTGTCGTGGCATATGTGCCAACCCCGAGTTGTGCAGCCAACGTTCGGGCTCAGCGGGCTCAGCCTCGGATGTCCTCACTGGCTGGCGACTCCAAGCGTCTGGGTCTTTATCAGCTTCTCCGGGCGGGGCTCGATGCTATGCGCGATCAACTTCCCATTCGAGTTGTGCAGCCAGCGTTTGGGCCCAGCGGGCTGGATGTCCAAGTTGGCTGGCCGCGGAGCATGGCATTTCCGCATACTGCATTGGTGAAATGCGAAGTTGATGTTTGAACCGCCGCGATCCTGTCACGGTCTACTTAGGCTGTCCCCCACCCATTCCCTTGCGCGGTGATATACCGGGCAGGGAACAAGATGCAAACGCGGCGGGATTCCGTCCATCTGCGAGAGAAGGCACATCCGCTGCGTGCGCTAGCGCTGGCTAGCGGGATGCAGTAGATGCAGGAGAGATCATGCCCGCGTTGACTGGATCACCGCATGGACATGCCGCGATGAGTCCGGAATTACTCGACCTGTCTGCTTCTCGGGATGGCTTGGATTGCTGTGCGTGGCCAGCCATGATAGCTGTTCTATGTTGTGTGGATGGAGGCTTGATGGGCCCTGGGTTATTCGGTGGACGTCTGCAGCGGTTGTAGCAGTGTCCGCCTCAACTGACAGTCCCGAGCCGCTACGTATGCGCACGGCGGCGACGTATCCGTGCATGCCTCGATGTCCGGCGTGCGGCGGTTCCGACACGTTTGTCTGGATAACCGTGCGCAGAATGTCGAAGCGTGCCGGGTGCTCGAGTCCGTCGGCTTGTTCCGAAACCCGGGATGACATTTGTACATCGGTCTCCCGAATATGACGGTTGCCTTACTCGTCTCCGAAGCATCTGCACGCCTATATCTTTCTCACATCCACGGACCTGCCACTTACTCACGCCTGCTCCACAGAACGAGCTCGTCCCCTCGCTTGCGCACGTACAAGCCTCCTGCGTCACTGCGCTAACCGACATACTCCTGAGCTCCGGCGCACCCCAAGCCTGGCCGTGGCACCCCAGTGCTCCTGATCGCCGACATTCAAGTCCTGTGCCCGCCCCTGCCGCCGTCTCTGCTGCTCTATCAGCCCCGGCGCCCCCCTCTCCATTGCAATCCCTTGTCTTCCATCTACGCACACAGCAAGAGCATTCCCGAGGCCCGAGTATGGCCCAGCGAGTCTCTCCCAACCTCCTTTCCAATGTGCTACCCACATACACGCAGGCCTCCGACGAGCTTGCTCTGATCAGCGAGCTGACAGCTCACATCGATCGCCTCACCACATGCGGCATGCTCTCCCTTCCCGACGCCGCCCTCGCGCGCTCCCTCTCCTCGCTCGTCGCCGACGCACACCGACTTGCAGACCTCCACCCCTCCGTGCCCCCTGGCCGAACGCAGGCACGCGTGTCGTCGTGGAGCGGCAGCCCGCCAGATGCGCTCGGGGACCCGTTCGTGCGCCTGCGCCGCCATCTGAGCGACTTGCGGCTCGAGCGCGCGGCGAGCGCGGAGGGAGACACCTCGCGCGCGGAGAACGCGCTGCTCTGGGCGCGCATCGACACGGAGCTCGAGCGCGTCGCCGCGCTGTGCCAGGCGCGCATCGACGCCGACACGCACACCCTCGTCGACGCCGACGTCGCGAGCCTCCCGCCGGAGTACGACGCGGGGGGGTACGACCCGTTCCTCGCGCCCGCGGAGCTCGACGGCCTGCCGGCGTACCCCGACGAGAAGAACGCCCCCGCGCGCGAGAGCGTCGCGCTGGACGGCGTGCGCGACGAGAAGATGCGCATGGACCTCGAGGCGGTCACGCGCGCGATCGACCGGCTGTACCTCGTCGCGCCGCAGCTGCACGACCAGCGCGTCGAGCTCAAGGACGCGAAGCGCGCGCAGATGGAGCGCGCGCGCCGTGCGGGGAAGCAGCGCGAGGCCGCGGGCGAGGAGACCAGGGAGCTGGAGCGGATGGTGGAGCTCATTGGGAAGGCGGCCGGGCGCACGATGCTGGACCAGACGGTTGTGCTGGAGGGTGGGCTGGATAAGCAGATGGAGCGGGCGAGGCTGCGGGATCTGGAGAAGGTGTGTTGCACGGTTCGATGGTTGTTGATTTGGGTCGCTGAGATCGCACCAGCGCGAGAAGTTTGTGCAGCACCTGATGGAACACTCGTCTGCCGGCCGCTTGCATTCGCAAGATGCCTCGCACTCGGCGAGCACGTCGACCCTCAGCGTCTCGTCGCAGCTCAAGGACCCGGAGGCGCTCCTCTCGCTGCCCGAGTTCATCCGCGAAGCCGTGCCCGACGCCGTGCAACTGAAGATGCAGCTCGCAGACCCCCGCGCGCTGCTCAGCCTCCCCGACTTCGTCCGCGAGCCCGTCCCCGAGACGCTCGCGCGCCCCGCCCCGCCGGCGGTCCGCCGCAAGTCGTTCAAGGGGATGCGCAGCCGGAGCATGTCTGCGCCGCCGCTGGCGTGGCTCCTGACGACTGGCTCGCGTCCGTCGTCGCCCGGAGCGGACGCGCACAGACCGCGCTCGGCCAAGTCGCGCAGGACCGGCTCGTCTAGCGGCATCACCCCACCGCCGCAATGTAAGCACCCTCCATTTCCTCCCCGAGTCGCGGATGGCTGATCGCCGCGGTCACGTGTGCAGCCGAGCTGGAGGTGCAGTATGTCGCGGAGTACCACGAGAACCTGCATCATGTCATGGTCTTCCTGACCGTCTCGGGCATGACCCCCGGCGTGAACCTCGAGGCCGAGGTCGTCCCGCCCCTCCGGACGCCCGACGGCGACGGTGATGGCGCGTGCCTCCTGCTCAAGTGCGGCGCGGGACTCTCGCCGCTGCTGCGCCTCCCCGCGCGCGTCGCGCCCGGCAAGAAGGATGTCAAGGTCGCCGGGCCGTTCTTCGAGATCAAGCTCGCCGCAGCCCCGCCGGCGTCGGCAGCCTCGACGTCCACCGCGGAGGTGTGCGCGCCTGCACTGCTGGACGCGGCGCAGCTCGCCGCGGCGCGCCCGACGGGCTTCGTGTGCGCGTCGTGCTCGCTCCCGCTCGTGCAGGCGGGCCGCCTGCGCGAGTGGCGCGACCTGCCGTCGGAGCACTGGGCGGAGCTCGTCGAGGCGTGGATGTGCCACGCGGACCAGAAGCTCAATGAGCAGGTCCGACGCCACTCGAACGAGGGCTTCTGGCCCGCGGAGGGCCAGGCCCTGGTCGGCGGGAGCTATATCCTGGTGGACGAGGCGGTGATGGTCTCGAGCAATTTGGGCTACGTCACGCGGGATGTGGACAGGACGGTGAGTACTTCCGTGTGGAGTGGGCTTTTTTGGTGTGCGTGCGGACGGAAAGAAGGCCGGCGTTGGACACCCACCAGCGGCTGCCTGTCTCGCCTGTCGTCGCGCGTGTGGCGCGCGCTCGAAGCCCTCGCAGGTTTCTGGCGTGCTGCTGCGTGCGCTGGCGGCTTGCGGGGCGGTGGCAGGACACCCCTCCGGCTGATACAAAACGTCCAAGATCAACGGTCTGCGGACCGGTCGCTCGCTAAAACAACTCTCGTGCTAATGAGGTCCACGTCTCGGGAGCTACTTGCGAGAGCACACGTTTCAGCTCCTGTCTATTACTCATCCTTACTTGGATCACCGATGCTGACACCGACTGTTTAGCATGGCGAAGAGTGGAGGCGCGTGCTGTGCATCTGCGGGGCAGCCGTCGGGCGCTGTCAGAAGCGTCGACCTCAGGGCAAGTCCGAGAACACGGTGTACCGGCTCTCGAAATACGCCGTCCGGCATGTCAGCCCGAATGCAGAGTGAGTAGACGTCGCGCTGTTGTAGCTTGGCCTCGTGCGCTTATCGCGATTATCTAGGCCGTTGAAGATACCGCTGTCTGCGTTCATTGCCGAAGACATGCAGGAGTTTGTGCAGGCTCATGCCACGTATCGGTTCATCATCTTTGATGAAGAGGAGGAACGGCCGCGGATCTTGGTGCGTCTACTTTCTAGCGCGGACGCCGTGGTTCCTGTCGGCCAGCTTGCTAAAACATTCCCCAGATATGGTTGTTCAAGCCGAGCATGCGGATAGCCTATGCTACGCCCACACAATATGTGATACCTAAATCTGGGGCTATTCATGCAGCGAAGGTGCTCTTCAAAGTGCTCGGCCCTGCCACCTCGTACTCGGACGTCCAAGAGTGAGTGTGATACATGCATCACACGTGAATTGCTCTAACTGATGTGACGCAGGATCGCCGACCGGTATCCAGGGTTCCCGCAGGCTGAGCACCTCTTCTACCCGATAGACATCTGCCGGCGCCTCGCTGGCGTGCTGAAAGAGAGCAATACTGCGTATCCGGAAAGCATGCGCACGATGACCGGCCTGGATGTCGGCTGGCTGCAACGGATCTAATCGTCATATCTCTGTATCTCGTTTTCGTGATTTTGGTCGTTTTGTGTACAGTTTCTTGCATCCATACTTGTCGCCGCATCATTCGCATCGTAGAGGTCCTAAACCGTGATTCATTGTACACACCCTGTTCACACTACCAGCGAATATCATATTCCTCGGAAGTCTGGTTGGTGATTTTGCCGGGGTGCATTTGTCGCCCGTATGTGGTGTCGTCGTAGGTACGGTTGCAGTGTGACATGCCTCGCAGCGAGTATTCCGCCGAGGAGGAGGCTGCCGTCGCTTTGGACATCGATAGATAGGATATCGACGGTATGCGTAGATGCGCAGCCGGAAATGATCAGGCAATGCGCGGGGCGTGCACCTGTTTCACTCGGCCTCGCCATGTCTCCCCATCTGGTCACTGCTCTCCTCGTGCTCGCCGACACCGCGCTCGACGTCGACGAAAATATCCCTCGTTCTGCTATTTTGGCACTCGCCTGCCGCGGCACCCCGCTCGCTGCCACTGGAGGCGAGTGTGACGGGGCAACCGTTGCACCCTCTCGTATCGACCGATTCCGCCTCTACAGTACTCCCGAGCGATGAAACTCGCTAAAGATTCCTTTCCAGCGCTCCCAATGGCGCGAACGTCGCCCCGGTGGTGATGTGCTCGACTTAAATACAGCGCTGCACGGTGGGCAGCGCCATACCCCATCGTCCCACATCCCCGCAACCCTAACGACGTCCTATCGCCATGCCCGAGATATTCGAGTACGAGTGGAACACCCCCGCCTACAAGGGCAAGACCGCGCTCCCCACCGGCCTCTACATCGATGGCAAGTGGGTCGAGGGATCCAGCCAGTCCACGATCGAGTGCGTGTGCCCCTCCACGTCCCTGCTGCACAGGCTCACAGCTATCTGATCAGCGTGATCAACCCCACGAACGGCAAGGTGATCACCAAGATCGCCGAGGGCACCGCCAAGGACGTCGACCTCGCCGTGCAGGCCGCGCACAAGGCATTCGAGACCACATGGGGTCTCAACGCCCCTGGCAGCGAGCGCGGCCGCCTGCTCTACAAGCTTGCGGACCTCATCGAGCAGCACACTGAGGAGTTCGCCGCGATCGAGGCACTCGACAACGGCAAGGCGTTCAACTGGGCCAAGATGGCCGACGTCGGCCTCTCGCTGGGTATCTGGCGGTACTACGCCGGCTGGGCGGACAAGGTCCAGGGCGACACCATCGAGACGTCCGCGGACAAGCTCAACTACACACGGCACGAGCCCATCGGCGCGTGCGGCCTGATCGTCCCCTGGAACTTCCCTCGTGCGTCCGACCATATAGTGCATGTCCTGTACTGACAGGAATATTCGCCACTAGTTCTCATCGCATCATGGAAGATTGCACCCGCGCTGGCGACTGGGTGCACGGTCATCCTCAAGCCGTCAGAGTTCACCCCCTTGACCGCGCTACTCCTGGCAAAGCTCACTGCTGAGGCCGGCTTCCCCGCTGGTGTCTTCAACGTCGTCAACGGCTACGGCCACGTCGTCGGTCAGGCGCTGTCCGAGCACCCAACTCTCGAGAAGGTCCGTGTCCGCCGTCGTGCAAGACTGGGCATAGTTGCTGACGGACTGCTCAGATCGGCTTCACCGGTTCTACGCTTGTGGGCCGCAAGCTCATGGAAGCGTCTGCCAAGTCGAATCTCAAGAAGCTTTCGCTCGAGCTCGGCGGCAAGAGCCCGAACATCATCTTTGATGATGCCGACCTCGACGCGGCGGTACAGTGGGCAAACCACGGTATCTTGTGAGTCGTCTGGCATTCCTGAGTCTGATCGGCCGCTTAACCGGATACCACGCAGCTTCAACCACGGCCAGGTCTGCGCTGCGGGCTCGCGTATCTTCGTCCACGCGAAGATCTACGACGAGTTCCTGAAGAAGTTCACTGAGAAGACCAAGGAGCTCAAGGTCGGCGACCCCTTCGCGCCCGACACCTTCCAGGGCCCCCAGGTCTCCGAGGTCCAGTTCAACGTATGTCTGCGTGCTACCACCCGTCCATTCTTGCTAACCCCACGAGCACAGCGTGTGATGGGCTACATCGAGGCGGGCAAGGCGGCGGGCGCGACGCTGCACCTCGGCGGGCACCGCATCGGGAACGAGGGCTACTTCATCGCGCCGACGATCTTCACGGACACGACGCCGGACATGCAGATCGTGCGCGAGGAGATCTTCGGGCCCGTCGCGGCGATCATCAAGTTCGAGGACGACGACGACATCGTCGCGAAGGCGAACGACAGCGTGTACGGCCTCGCCGCGGCTGTCTTCTCCAAGGACATCAAGCGCGCGCTCACGACCGCGCACAAGCTCCGCGCGGGCACCGTCTGGGTGAACTGCTACAACAACCTCGCGCCGAACGTACCCTTTGGCGGGTTCAAGCAGTCTGGGTTCGGGCGCGACCTCGGCGCGCACGCGCTGGAGAAGTGAGTTTCCCCTTTGATATCCTCCGCCAGTGTGACTGACGCTTGTGGGATCCAGCTACACGAGCGTGAAGGCTGTCCAGGTGAACCTGGCATGAGTTGTAGGGTATATGTGGACGCACATTGGGGGACGCGAAGATAAACAATAATCGATGTTGAATTGGACGGATGTACTTTACCCTCGCTGTCATGACACATGTGCATACTTGGGCTAGCAATCTCATGCTTTCGAATGCTTTGTTCATTCAGGCCCGCGTCGAGCTTTGACGATATGAGTTGGTAGCGGTAGGCTCATTGTGGAACTTAAAGATCTTCTGATACGCTGACTGGTGGTACCCTCGCTGAAAGAGGTGTCCGTACAGAAGCGGTATTTGAAGAAATCTCGGGTTTACGGAAGACATTCGGCATACGTTCTTATCATCTCATGTTAGATTCTACCGCGTTGTATATTTCGATATCGGCAACCACACTTTCAATTCCTTCTCTTATACCATCCACGTCTGTCGAAGAAACCGCACTCACGTAGCATTCGCCTTGGATTCCTGGACGTACCTCGATCAGAATGATCTGAACAGTGCGGCTGAAGAGACACTCACCACAATGCTAGAAGACATGCTCGATGATGATTATTCCGAGCCGGGGCCATTATCGGAATCCGAGCTAGCATTTGGCTCCGCCTCCTCAGCTATGAGCTCGTTGGTGGTCGGCGTCCAGAACGGCGATCCCTGATATTTCTTGCCACCTCCATCGAGAGCATATGTCCAAGATGGCCACCATTTCCCGTCTTCGCGGGCGCAGACAGAGGGCAACTTCATGAAAGGAATGTTGGTGTAGCTCGCGAATTCCAAGTATTCCACCGCACGTTTGACACTGTTGATCCCGTGGAGCTTGAGGCCTTCGTTGTTTCGGTCGTTGTAGAAGCCAATGATGACTTTCCTGATGGGGTGACCGAGCTGCGCCCTGAGGTTGAGTACCTCGACGATCGCGGGGGCGACCTTGGACAGCGGAAATGGCCGCATCCTGTGCTTTTTGCACACCCGATTCATGAGAATGCGCAGCGTCGATAGGTTGGGACAAGGTGCACGACTCGTCTCATCTCGGAACGCGAGATCTTTCGCGAGGCATGGCAGGAATATAGCGCTCGTAGACAGCGTTTCCACTGATTCCGGCAAGCCGCGTAGCATCCCCGAGGGAAAATTTTTCCCAGGGTAACCCGTATGAAGCAATGAGACCCGGCGGGGGCGTGCTCCAGGGAAGAGCTCGGTGAACCAAGAGCTAGGAAGTGGTTGATGGAGGCCGAATACTGAGGTCCAATCGAGGAGGAATCCCGATACGGAGCTCGTCGCAATCATCCGGAATGACTGAGCCCGCGGTATGAAGCTGAACTCTGATACTTGCTCAGTGATTGGCAAAAGAGAATGCGAGAATCTTGACGTTGACAAGTGGAGCTGGGTCGTAAACGTGTAGTGGATCCGTATCGCTGCGAATGGTTCTAGGGCCATGGAGGAAACCAACAGTGTTACCAGGTGCGGCTCCTCTTCCTCGATGAATACTCGGCGAAGGTGCTTCAGGGGAACAGGCGAAGCAACGTTATCGACGACGTCGCCATTCGACTGCTGCAGGCATTTAGCGAGATAAAGATCTTGCAAAGCCGGCGCGGCCGATAGCAAACTCAGAACTTGCGAGATCTCCACCCTACCAATGCTACAGAGCGCCAGCTGCGTTAGTTGAGGTAGAGGACCGGTGGGTAACCCTACACATCGGCTCAGGAAAAGGGTCCTGAGCTGAGGAATGGGTGTTTCGAAGAACTGGGGTGCGACAGACGATCCTACGATCGAAAGCACTTCCAGGGCGGGAGCCTCTGCGAGGCCCTGGTCAAGGGGAAATCTGACCCCAGCGGCGGAACGGTTGACGATATGGAGCTCCCGAGTGCGCGCAATGGTTGAGGTGAGAAAGTTGCGGAAGGCGAGCAGCTGCCGGTCTTGGGCTTCTGGTTCCAATTTAATATTCAAGATGACACTTGGTGGAAGCCGCGACGAAGGATAGCCAACGAGGCGATTGATACTACTCCAGAGAATGTACGCGTTGAAGATGATCTTTCGCCAACGCTGACACACCGAGCACAGTGCAACGATATCTTGTATCTTGAAGACGTTGGGCGCCCATACCACTGTATCGCGACCGATCGATGATGCGGGAACGTAGTAGAAGATCTTGATGAGGAGTTCGGGAGGTAGTCGGTGTATCGGAGCCCCATCATTGAGAAAGAACGAGATGTGCGCCTGAGCTTTGGCCAGTTCTTGGTCTATTTCCTTCATCTGTATCTATTTTTTAATTTAAATATCTGTCATGCCTATCAGAAGCATACCTCATCTGCGCTATAAAGCCAGGTTATCAAAGGGTTCGAACAGGTGTGACCGTGGCTGACGCACCTCATGTGCAGATTGTAAGTGCGCATAAGCGATAATGAGTTTTTCCAAAGCTTAAATTGCGGACTATGTGCATATGATTCCTGTGGATTGTCCATGGAATAATGATTGTACGATTGTGTGGCGGTATTCTTCCGAGTGACAAAGAGCGAAACAGTGTGAAAAGCAAGTACAAAGGGCAAGAGGCATTTCGTTATCAGACACGTAGTATACGATGAAGTCAGAGAACTTGTGTTATGGCGCACCTCGTAGATGTTAGGTCGTTGACGGCACTGTGTGCACTTGAAGACACTTCACGATTTCTCGTATGTCTCGTAGCCTAGCCACAACCCGTGTGGCAAACCAATCGCCGATTCGCTACTTTCGTCCGACAAGCGCTATGATAGCAACATCCCGATTTGGCAACTCTGTTCTGGCTCTTCGTGAACCGCAAGATTCTGCGTCACGCAGGGGTTCCAATTCAAGCCGCAGAGAACGCCGCAACAATGGAGAATACGTTAAGATCTGTATGTCTTTCCCACAGATATTCTCTACACAGTCCTGCTTGAAGTGACTTTAGAGTACACGAAGAAGTATATTCCAAGCTACAACCTCGCCTCCGCGAAGTACGAACTTTGTGCGAGAGAACTAGTCGTGTTTTTGCCAGAGGATACAGGGGAAGAAACTTTGAGAAAGATAGAAGCAATTTCCGAAGCGCTAGTCGCCATATAGGCTCGACGACTAGAGGCATAGTCATTAGTTAAGACAGAACCCTAAACTTCCGGGATTTTTCTAACATGGAAATCACTAGTAACACGTCGCATATACAGCTAGACGGCTGGATCTTAATCTTTCAAACGACGAAGAAATTGTTGAGCTATCCGGCACCGTAATTTGAAATGCAGATATGAATTCGCTGCAACCATGATACGCAAGTTCTTGTCTCTGTCGGCCATTCGAGATACTTTAACAATGTACCATTGTTGATGACTTCTGCTTTCGACATGCATATGGTCCTTTTACACATGCTATTGATCGGGTACTGTAGAGAGATTCGAGCGAGATACGTTACCAAAACACTGCTCAGGATCCTTTGGTGGGGACCATGTAGAACTCAGAAGTTGCTTGAGTTGGCATCCGGCTGTCTCCACTTATCGTTACGTTTATCTCTGCCATATAAGGCTTCAGCGATATTCTCAGCTACTGATTTCTCTAGCAACGATTCGTCACGTGAGCTCGAGGAGCTTATTGACGTGGTCGCCCGGGTTGGTAGTCTCGAGCACCCGTGAACACTGTACCCGGTGTTTAACATGGATAACAACTCGTCGGAAACAGGGAGATCGTTGAAAACACTCAGAGGGGTAGATATAGAAGTCCGATTGTTCTTTATAGCATCGGTTTATCTGACGGTGTTGCAGAGGCTCGCCTTGCATCCACGGGTTTCGATCCGAGTTATAGTCGATGCAGGAGAAAAGAGCGTACTCAAACACCGCAGCAATCGTATTCCTGTACCTCCAGAGATTCTCTACTCGATCTTACTTGAGATGACTCTTCGGTACTTCACTGATGTCTATTCAGATGCCTTGGAGTCAAGAGACCCACACTTTAAGAGGTTCGCGGAGAATCCTGTTCCAGCCAATCTCCAAGTCTCCCGTCAGCATCGCGAAACGATGTTAAAGGTCCTCCTGGACACTCTTGGAATTGAAAGTGGCCCCGATGGCTTGTAAGTCGACTCACCTTTGTGGCACTAGTTGGCATCTTATAGCAGTGACTTTCCGAAGGCTTGCACCAGACTCTTGGAAGTGTTTCAAGGATGTTAGACAAGCTCTACACATGGCTCGCACCGGCGAACGAACATCTTTTGATGCACTTGTCTCTGAAATGAACCTATCCGAGTCTTATGGCCCAGTCCCGAAAACCTACCTCGCATTCGCACGATATGAACTCAGCACGAGGGAGGCGCTTGAGCGCACGACGGATAACGGAGCCGACGTTATTGTAGACAGGGCGCTTCGAGCCGCTAGGGAGTTTAGCGCCGTAACGAACGAGCTGATGGACAGGCAGTCAGTCTTGGACCTATGGTTGCTTTTGGGACTGCATACGCGTGTCGCGGAGCGTATATTCAGTGAGTACATCCGTGTTTGGATAACATAGACTGACAAGAGTAGCGATAGTCCTGTTTGAATTAGGCTGTACTATAAAAGCTGTCCTGCATCATCTGGTGGGTGCCGAGTGGTTTGTACAGTCGCCTGTAAGCCCTTTCCCGAGTCTTCAGCATTATTTGGCCTACTCCATCTGTATAGCTGAAGCAGCGGATACTCTTCGTAACGGAGCAAACTGTCGTGAAATGGGCAGCACAAGAAGACCAGCTCTCGACCTCATCTTCGAACTTGTCTACGATCTTTTATTATCTTCATGATGTTCCTCCGCCGACGGAGAATGTAGTCTCCGCGCAGGCACTCAGGGTAGGCTTTCACCTTCTCTCATGCTTGATTAAGTCACATCGTCACCAGATGACAGGTGTAATCACGCTCCTCAGGAGCATTCTAGACCATCGAGACTTCTTTGACACCGAAAAGATCATCGACACATCGCAGATGCTACTAGATCGCTGGTCTCCGATCCTGGAGCGCGACGAAGAAGCGGTTTAACAACTCAGCGCCGATGAAGACTACTAGAGATTTCGCCGCCGCACCATATGCGTGCTCGCTACTGCTGCAGATCTTCATGAACATAATCGGCTGTCCTTGTCACTGGGCAGAAGTATATTTCCGATGAAATCAACATTGTACCAGTACTCCCAATTTCGTTCCCGAATGTGTGTCGTATACTTATCCGTTCCGAAGCCTGGGTGGCATCTTGGTGTCTTCACACACGTTTCATGGCCCTAGTACTTCGATGATCTCGAATGTTTTCAGCATTGTACTA
>KV722534.1:0-21505 GCA_001687445.1 Obba rivulosa
ATAATATACATGGTATTTAGCTGATGAGCCTGGCGTGAGTGGGATATAAATCAATTTAAGATGGTGTAAGACCCAACGAGACATCTTCAGCGATCTTGGTAATCAGCTTGAATGATCTTATGTGGCATCTGTGGCGGTCTTGAGTGGCTTTATGGTCTTCATCAAGACTAACCGTCTTGCCAAAAAACCCCACTTGGCTTGGGCAAGATGGTGGTCTTGGAGTCTTCCCTGTCTTGTAGATCCTGGCCAAGATCATCAAGATGGGGTGTAGTTTTCCTGATGAACAGTAAATAGATGAAATAGTTGGAGCCTTAGTACCATTTACTTGAGCTCTTATTGTCGCAGGATGCTCATCTGTATCTGAATCTGCTTCCTGCTTCCGCATTGACCCGCAGCATCTAACTGCACCTAAAGAATGACAATATCGCCGTCAACATGATGATCGCATGTCACATGCTAGATCCCAATATACCACATCTGGCATCCTTCCGACTGCACCAGTATGTACCACTTCGTCAGATTGTTAAGTCATCTTTCTTCACTCGATCATCAGGTTATGCCGACGCCAAACCCTTTGCATTCGTCAGCAGCTGCTGAGACTCCACCCCTCTGCGCATTTACTCGTGATAGCCAGATGCATGGACGACCTATCATTTGTACTTTACCCTTCGATGTATTACTGACGGCAGCGGCTTTGACTAGCTGTAACATGCATCAATTGATCGATGTTCCTGAATCTAATTTTGTCCTAATATCTACAATTCTGAATGGCTCTACGAGACGGTGCTCGAATCACGGCGTGTAACATCTCGTCCATTCCGTACCATGACAGAAATGACTGAGATCGTAAAAGGCCCGGGATTGCCCGATGATAAGTGTGTTACGTGGCCACCATAAAGATGAACAGTAGTTGACAGGGACCCACAGGACAAACTCGCCTCGTGGTCCCATGATCCACCCCGAGGATTCAAGGGAGAAAATATCGCGAGGATCATCAATGCCACTGTCTTCATAGAGAGAATCCGGCGTGAATGAATGGTTGGTGGATAAAGCTCGATGAAGCTGTGGTAACGAGGGAGCAGGGTCAGCAAATAACAAAGGCAAAGCTACTGGTACAAATAATACCTCAGATGTGCTTTCGTCAGACAGACTGCGTGCATCACGGTACCCGCTTCGATATTGCGAGAACGCGACAGCATGGGACATGGTGCCTCCCTCTGCTATTGTGGCATCCCACACCCGGATCATCTTGTCCTCCGAGGCTGATGCTATACGGGTGCCGTCAGGCGAGAATGCGACGGAATAGATGGTGGCAGTATGTCCCTCGAGCGGCTTGATCAACACCTTGCCTGTCCTCGCATCCCACACCCGGATCATCTTGTCAGCCGAGCTGGACACAATATGGCTACCATCTGGCGAGAACGAAACAGAAAGGACCTCAGCATTGTGTCCTTCCAGTGGCTGCACCAACAGCTCGCCCGTCCTCGTGTCCCACACCCGGATTGTGTTGTCAATTGAGCCTGAGACAATAGAGGAGTCATCTGGCGAGAATGCGACGGACAAGACACCAGCAGTGTGTCCTTCGAACGGTCCGACCAACGCCTCGCCGGTCCTCGCATCCCACACCCGGATCGTCTTGTCACCCGACCCAGAGGCAATGCGGGAGCCATCTGGTGAGAATGCAACAGATCCGACCCAGTCGGTGTGACCTTCGAGCGGACTGACCGACGCCTTGCCCGTCCTCGCGTCCCACACTCGGATCGTCTTGTCGCCAGAGCCGGAGACAATGAAGCGACCATCTGGAGAGAACGCGATAGAATAGACATGGTCAGTGTGTCCTTTGATCGGCTCGATCAGTGCCTCGCCGGTCCTCGTGTCCCACACCCGGATCGTCTTGTCGAACGAGCCAGACGCAATGTGGGTGCCATCAGGCGAGAATGCGACGGACCAGATAATGTCAGTGTGTCCTTCGAACGGCTTGACCAACGCCTTGCCAGTCCTCGCATCCCACACCCGGATCGTCTTGTCAGCTGATCCAGACACAATGCAGGTGCCGTCGGGCGAGAATGCAACGGATGCGACCGGCTCTATGTGTCCTTCGAGCGGCCTGATCAACGCCTCGCTGGGCCGAGCATTCCACACCCGAATTGTTTTGTCAACGGAGCCGGAGATGATGTGTTTACTGTCTGGCGAGAATGCGACGGAATAGACAACTCCAGTGTGGCCTTCGAGCGGGTTAACCAAGGCTTCGCCGGACGTCGCATCCCATACTCGGACTGTCCTGTCATGCGAACCTGATACAATGCGGGTACCGTCTGGCGAGAACGCGACGGAATTAACCGTGGAAGTGTGTCCTTCGAGCGGCTTGACCAACAGCTCGCCGGTGCGAGCATCCCACAACCGGATCGTGTGGTCCATCGAGCCCGAAGCAAGGCAGGTACCTTCTGGTGAGAATGAGACAGAATAAACATGGCGAGTGTGGCCTACAAGTGGCTTGACCAATGTCTCGCCAGTTGTCGCATCCCACACCCGGATCGTCCCGTCAGCCGACCCTGAGGCAACGCGGGAGCCATCCGGTGAGAATGCAACGGACCAGATGGCGTCAGTGTGGCCTATAAGTGACTTGCCCAATGCCTGGCCTGTCCTCGCATCCCACACCCGGACCGTCTTGTCAAAGGAGCCCGACACAATGCGGGTGTTGTCCGGAGAGAATGCAACGGATCGGACAGTAGCAGTGTGTCCTTCGAGCGGATTGAGCAATCCATTGCCAGTGTTCGCATCCCAAACACGGACTGTCCCGTCCGCCGAGCATGAAACAATGCGGGTGCCGTTTGGCGACAATGCAACGGAAGTGACCTTGTCAGTGTGACCTTCGAGCGGCTTGACAAGCGCTTCTCCGGTCCTTGCGTCCCATATCCCGATCGTCTTGTCACCCGAGCCTGAGACTATACGGGTCCCATCTGGCGAAAATGCAGTGGAAAAGACGATGTCGGTGTGCCCCTGGATGTGAACAACAGTTTTTCGCTGTCTGTCTATGCCTTCCACGTGAAGCGCTGGGGTGCTTTGAAACTGAGGCCAGAACTCTTCAGCAATCCATGAAGTTGGATCAATCGCTGGGAGAGCAGACAGATATACGTGTGCTGGGCTCAACTCGATTGCTTCCAGGGACGAAACAACGAAGCAATTCGCGTCGTTCAGAAAGGCCGCTACACCTCCCACACTCTGACCCTGAAACCACTTACTCATCAGCTCAGTGTATCATATGATGAAGACAATCACGTACCAACTGCTCTGAAGTCAGCACTCGCAGAATAAGCCTCGAAGCCAAGCTGACCTTCCCCACAGCGCTCAGGACTTCAATCCAGAACAGGAATTTCCGTCGGAAGACCTGCTCAACAGACGGGAGTAACAATGTCATATCGGGGACTGCGACGAGGTGATGGGACCAATAGGAGCATGAATACACGAGATGATCTGGCATCGTTGCGAGTGTCAGCTTTGAAGTCGGAAGGTATGATGTGCGGCACCCCGACACGTTAAAGTATAGTAGGTCTGAGCCCATGGTCGTGATGCAGGACTGCGCGAGATCGTAGTGGCCGTCTGACGGGTCGATGAAGTAGCCTTTAGCGCGCTCGCGAGTAGTGAGGTAGTCTCCGAATGAAGCGTGGAAGGTGGATACGATGCCCCTGTCGTTCCGCGATGGCATGTTGACAACAGCATGCAAACGGTCCAGCATGTTCCGGGTCTGTTGTGCAGGTACGCCGATCAGATCGCCAAGCGAAGATACGCATAGAGGTTCGCGGATATTAAGGATGGCAGCGAGAATCCGCTTCGTCAGAGAGATCTCAGTGGGTTTGCGCGTCTGTGGATCGAGCGCTTGGGTGAGGATGAAGGAGTACATGTTATCCAATGCGGCCGTCAATGGCTGGTCGGCGGTGATAACGGAGCCAGTCAAGTCCTGCAGCCGTTCTACAGGGCATTCCTGAACGTATTCGACGGTGGTGAATGCATAAATGAAGAGCTTGTCCGCACGATTCGTGATGGCAGCAATGTCCGTGTCGGTGGGCCAATCAGGGGGGAATGTATACGAATCATCGGATATTGTTCGTTGGTCTCGTATCTTCTCAAGACGCTTCGTGAGATAGAGGGAGATGTCGGCTTGAACGAGGTGCTGCTCGACGTCGTGCAGCCGAAGAATCCGATGAAGATGTGGCCGCCTCGACCCCAACTGAGCCCGAATGTGTCGCTCCGGTCGGGAAGTGATAAAGAACTTGATCGGGATGTTGGGTGACTTGCAGACCAGCGCGGTCAGCATGAGCTCCGTGGCTTTGACGTCTGCGCACTCGTCGAGAGCATCTATAACCCATACCCAAGTAGGCGGGTTAGGGCCGAATGCATCGTGGAGAGGCTTCTCGAGGAGACGTTCCACCTGCAAATCCAGCCTGTTGTGTGCAGCATCCGGATACTCCCGCAGGACGTCCAGTAACGATAACTTGTACGCAGCGTGTCGACGAGCAAAGGAAGTTGCAAGAGTAGGCAGTATGCATTTCACGTCGTCTCGGCGCGTCCCTCGAGAACAGAAGAAACTGCCTCCAAGCAATCTGCCTTGCTCGAGCACGTCGCAGAACGTGCGGGCGATGGCAGATTTGCCCGTGCCAGCCATTCCGTCAAGGCAGAATATGCGAGGCGCCTCCGGATCTTTACTCCAGGCATCCAATTCCCGCAAAAGGCCAACACGAGTGCCTTTCATGCATGCGTCAGCGTGCTGGGATTCAAATCCAGCGTCCGGGATAGGTTCGAGTTTTGTTAGGATATCTGGGACATGTCAGCGGGATCCTGCATCGGGTTCACAAGAGCTCACTTTCGGCCGCCATGTCCTCTACCTGCCGTTCGGTGTTGAGACTGCAATCGATCTAGTGATATGAATCAGACCCATATCGGACCAAACTTCAGTATAAGCCCACTTGAAATTTCTCCATCACACTCGCGAGCTCCCGAAAGGCACTCTCGATGTCCTCTATATCACTCGGGGCCTCAAGCATACGCCTGAATCGCCCACGGTTCGTCCGAGCTTCAATGCTTTCCTTGATTGGTTCAAGCTCCCTTCAGGCTCCTTAGAAAGAGTGCCATCGTAAATCATACTGTCAAGACTTACTCCGATAAGCGTTCAAGACGCTTTCGAATGATGGGAGGAATGTCGTCTGCGGACTCATACTGAGCGAAGATACTCCGGAAGCCCTCGATCTTGCGGGCTATCTCCAAGAAGCCGCCTCGCGCATCCTTGACATTCTATCACGCAGATGCTCAGCGATCACGATCCTCTCAATGTGACAAATTGACGTACATCTGCCATCTCCATCGCAGCCACCACTCCGACAAGAACCACCTTCAGTGGGAGGCAAAGGTCCGAGCCGTCCCGGATGGTCTCCAGCGTTTTCTTCAACAGCAGCCACCCACTTCGTGTCGCTGATGCCTCACGTTTCAATGCTGGCGTGAGTTCGGGCGACTTTCCCTTCCTAGCTGACGCCCTGCCATACAAAGCACCGACGGCCGACTCTGGATCCGCCACCTCCCGCTCTGGTCGATCGGATGCACTCGGCGATCCCGCTCTTTCCGATCTTTGGCGGGAGCTTGTCTTCGGTTTCTTGCCCATCCATGATAGAGAGAAGCTCTTGGACATCGCAGATTCTCAAGGTGTAGGGACGAGATGGTGGGTGAGGAGAGGTGGTAGGCGGGTGAGGCACGCAGAGAAGCATGTACTGCCATCAAGCGCGCTTACTGCCAAAGGCCTATCTGGGGCGGTGGAAATTAATGGACAGATGCAGGGAAGTCCCAGCGTCCGTCAAGCATTGTCAGGTGCCACCATCCGAGCATAGCGATCCGTCACGAGAACGTTGGGACGTTCATGGCTAGCAGCAAGCGGCAGGAGAATATCGCTCTTAGAGGCGCCTCCGCTGGTAGTGTCTATTCAGAAAGGGTCTGGCGCTCCTGGGATGGAAGATGGCACAGAATAGCTGATTCAAGTCATCGAATGTTGCTCACATACCGAGTCACCCTATTGTTCCTCTCAGGTATAGGACGTGCTGGACACTGAGGATGGCGCGCATTGCAGACACGCCCAAGTGTTAGCCGTCCCCGTCACCAATGCACAGTACAATCACCCGGATGCACGTAGGCTCAGCCAAGCAGGAGAGATACGCGTCTGAAGGGCAAGCCGGTTCGAGAGATCACAGAATCCATTGATAATCATATTTGTCTCGAGGCCCAGTCGCGGCCATGGCGGCATCGTAGCGCAATCATTTTAGTCGTAGGGCCAAATCTCAGCAGGCATATTGTCTCAAGCACTTGTATTGGAAACAGAAAACGCGCTCGGAGTTGGACACAGTCTGGTGCAGCACAGATTACGATGCAAGCTGTTGGATGGCATCAAGTTCAAAGTCGGACTTGCACGCGCGGACGATGCGTCCCACTGCCGCCGCCGCTTTGCCGACGCTGGATGCGCTCTCCCGCTACTCCGACCTGGTCGGCGCTGCTGCTCTCAATGATATTAGTCTGGAGCTCAAACTAGCCCTCATCAATCTCGCCGCCTATAAAGACGATGTTGCATATTGACGTGCCGACTCACAGGATCCGTCGCCGACATCATACGCGGACGACAACTCAACTGAATGCGTCTTATGGGAATTTATGACCTGCATGATCGTCTATAGACTACAGCTTGCTCAAGTGGCCATAATACCATGCTTACACTCTTTGCGACGCGAAGAGTTCGCGTTGTGTGAGACAGTACACTCCGCCATCTGTATAGATCGCGAAAGAAGCTTACGCGGGGCCTTGACCATCGGGCAAAAATCGGGCGGTGCTGGAACGCCAGTTCTGGCGTGCAGGCGCTGTGGACGACTCAAAACTGTCTCGTGGCGATGCTGGGAGGTCATGTAGAGGACTCTGCCTTTCAGAAAAGGCCTCATGAGACAGTTCGAGGTATGTTCTGATTATCCAAGTTTAGACCGGACGATGACCAGTGAGTGCCGCCCGCCAGCGAGCTGATTCCCAAACCTGAGGTTGGCAATACTTCACCAATTTCTAGAGTTCGTTGAAGCTCTTGTGCTACGTCTTAAGTCAGACCGCCTGTACAAGAGAGGCATGAACGACTCCGAGTCTCCTGGCGGCATAATCACGTTATTCGTGTTTCAGAAGTTCTCGTCAGACACAGTGGGCCCGCGTGAGTCCATCTACTGGCCGTACGGCAACAGCTCACTGCATTGATTCCCTGCTGCAACCGGTTCAGTCTATCAAGGCCAGGCCACCTCTTTCCTGGATAACGTCCGACGAGGAGTCAGGTGTACACGGGCCTTCTTCCGCCATGTAGATCTCGCTGGACATTGCCATGCACTCCATCCCGGTCCGCAGTATCGTATTCCGACCGACAGCTTTTTCTCTCTCCACCCCTGTCATCTTCATCCCCACTGCCATCTTCGTTCTCGAATCGACAATTCTGTCACTTGCTTTGGGACGACCATACTCACGATCAAGAGGGATGTTTTGTTCCTGCTTGCTCTCAACAGAATACTCAACTTTCACGAGATGGCATGACAGCTCTCTGGACGCTTCATCCCGGCTCCACATGAAGTACACTGGCTCGTAACAACCACACTTGAACCAGTCTCATCCTTGTTTCAGTTGCGAGGGCTGAAGCGCTGATATCTCTTGATTGTCTTTGTGGTCGACATCTACGACGGCAGTAAGGAGCGTACAACCTATCAAAGCTTGGACGGTCAGGCGATTCCGTGCGCTGAGCGGGGGAAGAGCACACCGGCTTGGAAGCACCGCTACGTCCGATCTGCTTTGTTCGACACATAGGTCTGCTGACGTTGTACAAAAGATGCCACCAGACTGAGCCACCGCCCGAGAGTCTGACTCTCACCTCCGTGTCTCGTCCCCGTCCTCCCCGCGTGCCTTCCAAGTCTTCCTCTGCGTGTTCCAGTGTACCTGCTACGTGTCGGATCTGGCCCTCTCTTGCATCGTATACCACCTACGTGGCCGGAAACACGCTCATCATGGTCGTCGATCATACGGCCACGGTGACCTCATCGAGCACGGTCAGATGACAGGCCTTTACCCTAGAAGCGACGCAAAGTGCAGGACGCACCTGGTGGTATTGGACATCTTGCATACGCCCCAGGCTGGACCATGACCGACTATCCGAGAGGTGGACGAGGCAGTCGAGCGACGTGCGGTGAGCTTTACATTCTGAGGACGTGAACAGCCCGCCGTCGGAGTACATGACGGGCCTGCACATGGCCGACTCGTACACAATACCTGCGGCGCACGCAGAGACCGGGTATGGTAATGCCCGTTCAGATTATCCTCGCATCTCGGGACCTGTCCTCGGTCACAACGGCTCTGCGGCAGCACAGACAAGCGATCATAGCGAGTGCTCCGTGTCATCGCTGACATCCAACTCGTCTGACCTGTTGCTCATCAGCAACACCGGCAGCCGGTACGTCGTCGAGTACATGCCACACAGCAATTAACATACAGTTCTGGTTATGATATGACAGCATGGTTCCGGCATGGTCACGGTGAGGCCTGCGTGATCGCCATGGTATGTTGTGTATCTCCTGCTGGAGCTTTCGTTTGCGTACGACGCACATCTGTGTCCGGATTAGCCCTGGCCTCTTCTGTAGTTGTTTTCCTCGCTTACCTGCAACATCTGGCCCCACAATATCGCCGCCAAGATAATGCTCTGCAGATCACAAACTGGGTCACGAAATACCACATCAAGCTGACCCTCCGACTGCGCCAGTACGTGCCATTTCCTCAGATTGTGCATATATCTTACCTCAATCATCAGGGTGTGCCAATGCCGACGGGCTATCTACATTCTCCTAGGGCAGCCTGCCCCTCCGGAGACTTTCCCTGCGAAGCTGCACATCTCCTTATTTTAGCTCATACACGGCAACGTCTCGTTGGTGCTCTCCCACACGTTGCATTATCGACCGCGGTGGCTTGGGTCAGCTATGTTCTGCATTCGTTCATTGGTGTTGGTGAGAATTCTGTACTGGTAGTAGTCTCGTATGTACAGCTCCGAATCAGTATATGATAGCGAGCTCGAGTCAGGGCGTGTAGCATCTCGTCCACTCCGTGCCATGATAAAACCGACTGAGATCATAAAATGTCCGAGACTGCCCGATGACAAGTGTGTTCCGCGGCCACCATAACGAAGAATGGTAGTTGACAGGGACCCAGAAGACAAGCTCGTCTCGTGGGCCCTTTATCCACCCCGAACGTTCGAGCGAGAGGATATCACGAGGATCGTCGATGCCACTGTCCTGATAGAGAGAATGAGGTGCGAATGAGTGGTCATTGGGCGACGCTTGACGGCACTATGCAATGGGCGAGAATGGTCAACAGCTCGTAAAGGCGAAGCAGCTAGAGCAAACAATACCTCGGACATGCTTTCGTTGGACGCATTAACGGCATTAGGATCCCCGGTTTTATATTGCGAGAAGGCAACAGCATGGAACACGGCGCCTTTGTCCACTATCCTTACATCCCACACCCGGATCATATTGTCATAGGAGCCAGATACAATATGGGTGCCATCGGGCGAGAATGCGATGGACTCGACCTCGCTAGCATGTCCTTCAAGCGGCTTGCCCAACGCCTGGCCCGTCCTCGCATCCCACACCCGGATTGTCTTGTCACCAGAACCAGAGACAATGTGTTTGCCATCTGGTGAGAATGCGACAGAATAGACCCGGTCAGTATGTCCTTCGAACAGCTTGACCGACGCCTGGCCTGTCCTCGTGTCCCACACCCGGACTGTCTTGTCATATGAGCCTGAGACAATGGAGGACTCATCTAGCGAGAATGCGACGGAACTGACTATATCAGTGTGCCCTTTGAATGGCTTGCCTAGTGTCATGCCTGTTCTTGCATCCCACACCCGGATCGTGTGGTCACATGAGGCAGAGACAATCCGGGAACTGTCAGGTGAGAATGCGACAGATGTGACCCCGTCGGTGTGGCCTTCGAGCGGACCGACCAACGCCTTGCCGGTCCTCGCATCCCACACCCAGATCGTCTCATCCTTCGACCCGGAGACAATGTAGACACCATCTGGGGAGAACGCGACAGAATAGACCTGGTCAGTATGTCCTTTGATCGGGTCGACCTGTGCCTCGCCGGTTCTCACGTCCCACACCTGGATCATCTTGTCGGCCGAGCCAGACACAATGTGGGTGCTATCTCGCGAGAATGCGACCGACCAAACGTCGCCAGTGTGTCCTTCGAACGGCTTGACCAACGCCTTGCCGGTCCTCGCATCCCACACCCGGATCGTCTTGTCATCCGACCCAGATGCAATGCAGGTGCCATCTGGTGAGAATGCGACGGATCTGACTGCCTCTGTGTGTCCTTCGAGCGGCCTGACCAACGCCTTGCTGGGCCTCGCATCCCACACCCGGATTGTCTTGTCTCTGGAGCTGGAGACGATCCGTGTGCTGTCTGGCGAGAATGCGACGGAATAGACCACATCAGTGTGGCCTTCGAGCGGCTTGACCAATGCTTCGCCGGTCGTCGCATCCCACACCCGGTGGAGAGCTCACATGACAGATTGTCGCTCACGCACCGGATTTCTCTGCCATTCCTCAGTCATGTGGAGCATACCAGACGTGACTGAATGTTGCGTGCTGCAGCTTCTTGTGAGGATCCCGAGGAATGACCGGAGCTGGCCTTCCCCTCGCCAGTGCATAGCCAAAACACTTCAAGCATGAGACTCGGCCGAGCGAGAGAAGTATACATATTGAGGGGCCTACGAGTTGTGAGCGCCGCAGGGAGCACCAGTTTCTCGGCGGTCGGACCAGGTCTAAAGTAACAGATCCCCGCTCGCATGAGAGCACAGAAAGGGCACTCGAAGCTGGAAACAGCATGCACACAAGCCACAGTACTTGCTCCCGGGCTGGACGCGGTCCGCTTCTCCTCTTTCAAGCGCTCGCAGCTGCCGGCGCTTCGGCACGCATGCTCTCATCACCTCCCTCGAGCAGCTCGAAGTCGCAATCGTCAGCAATGAGCATGTTCCCCGCTGCACCCAACAACCACGTACGCCGCCCTCGACACCCGCCACGCAACGGCCGACTGCACGGTCGCGCACGCAAACTGCACCGCACTCGTCTTCGTCTGTGTCCCGCCTGCGACTGCCATGTGACGAGACGCGTATGGCCAGCATAGTACTCAGCTGCCCTTCTGCCTTCTCAGGCCCGTAGTTCGCTTGGAGCCTTTGACAGAGCCGCATCATCGACCATCGACCATACGCCCGTAACTGCGAATGACGCTGGGGGAGCCTCAAGCACACTCATTAGCCTTGCCCTCGCAGTTGGTGAAGCATTCCTTGTCGTCTTTCCGGTACCTCGACTGCGTAATGAGGGAGTGTCCGTGAAGACGCAGAAACTCTATTACTTTCAGCTCGATCCTACCTGGTTCGGCGATCAAGGAGATCCATATCAGGACGTATCGAAGGGCCGTAGCTCCATTGCTTTCGTATATCTTGGTATGTTGCTATCAATATTCTGGAACGCAGTACTTCTGACAAACACCATGTAGTCTCCCGTGATGCCAAACATCTGTGCTGCGTGAACTATGCTGAGCCAGCATACGTCACCGCCTGTACATTCCGCGACAGAAGCTCATGCACCGTAGGTATTGATCAACCGACTATTCGAGCCTATAATCCCTAGACTTCACGGACTTCCCGCGCTTCGTCTGACGGTGCATCCCGTGCCAAATCTCCTGCGCCTGAGACTTCCAGACCCACTTCGATTCTTCAAATCCCGATCCATCGCCACCCTGCTCTGCAAGTGAAGCGTCAGTTTCTCAATGAGACGGCAGTAGTCCCTGTAAGCTTGACTCTCTACTTGGCGAACCGGAATAACTGGATGTTTTGCAGGCATAACACATCCGCGAAGTCGCATGACATACCGAGTCACGAGAGGGGTATTGCGCTGCGGTACCGTCCGAGGTGGTTCACCAACAAGCACATTCTTCACCGTTGTGTGACAGGCAAAGTATAGAAACAAGCATGTGTATAACGGCCTCTACTGACAGTGACCACTTGCATCCTAGATCCACTCAGCAAATCAACATCTCTGGGCGTCCTTGCCGTCGCTTGCGACGAGTTCCTCCAAGGTCTTGTTCCCCCACCGACTGGACTTGAGCTGAAAGCCAAGTTGCGACGTCTGAAAGAGCTTTCTCACGAAGAGCATGTCTGATCTCTTGCAGGATTGTGCACACGTCGCACGGTCTCTTGGGTTCAAATTATGGAGTATAGCATTTGATCCATTCCGTACCATAATAAAAACAACTCAGGTCATAAAAGGCACCACAGAGAAGGGCGGTAGTCAAATGGGACCCACAGGAAAAGTTCACCCCGTGTGCCCGTTATCCACCCCGAATCCAGCGAAAAAACATCTCGCGGATCATCGACGCCCCTGCTCTCATATACAGAACGCGGATCGAACGAGTGGTCGGTCGCTGAATGTTGACGCAGTTTCAATGAGGGCCGATGTGGGTCTGCGGGCTGCATAGATGGATCGATGGGTACAATGGCTGCCTCTGAAGTGGATGGATTGATAGTGCAATGGCATCCGTTCTGATATTGCGAGAATGCAACTGAGTGGGGTACTGTGGTCGTCTCGCGAGTGCTCACATCCCAGGAGAATGCGACGGAGAGGACCACGTTGGGGTGTCCTTCAAGCGGATCGAGCAGAAGTTTATAAGTCCGCGCGTCCCATATCCGGATTGTCTTGTCGCTCGAGCCAGAGATGACGCAAGAACCGTCTGGAGAGAACGCGATGGAATAGACTTGGCCAGCATGTCCCACGAGCGGCGAGCCTAACGCCGTACCAGACTTCGCATCCCATAAGCGGATCGTCCTGTCGCTTGATCCCGAGGCAATACGCGAGCCGTCTGGGGAGAATGCGACAGAAAGCACCATGCTGGAGTGTCCTTCGAGCGGGTCGACCAGTGCTCGACCGGTCCTCGCGTCCCACACACGGATCATCGTGTCGCCTGAGCCAGAGGCGATGCAGGAACCATCTGGGGAAAATGCAACAGAGCTAACCCAGTGAGTGTGTCCTTCTAGTGGCCCCACCAACGCCTCGCCAGTCGTCGCATTCCACACTCGAATCATCTTGTCATTCGAGCCGGACACGACGCGAGTGCCATCTCGCGAGAACGCGACCGATCTAACCCACTCCGTGTGTCCTTCGAGCGGCCTGGTCAACGGCGCGCCCGTCCTTGGGTCCCACAGCCGGACCGTCTTGTCGCTCGAGCCGGGGGCACTGCTCGTGCCATCCGGCGAGAACGCGACGGCATTGACCCTGTCCGTGTGTCCTTCAAGCGACTTGACCAGCGCGTCGCCAACGCTCGCGTCCCATACCCGGATCGCCTTGTCGTCCGCGCAGGAGACGACCCGGGTGCCATCAGACGAGAACGTGACGGACCTGACCCAGTCGGTGTGTCCCTCAAGCGGCGTGGCCAATGCCTCGCCCGTCCGTGCATCCCACACCCGGAGCATCCGATCGCTCGACCCTGGGACAACACGAGCGCCGTCGGGCGAGAAGGCGACAGAGTAGACCATGCCTGTATGCCCCTCGAGCGGCCCGACCAACGTCTCGCCGGTCGTCACGTCCCACACGCGGATCGTCCAGTCGTATGAGCCCGAGACGACGCGGGTGCCGTCCAGGGAGTACGCGACTGCCCTGACGAACCCGGTGTGTTCGACAAATGGCTGGGCCAGCACCTCTCCGGTCCTCCCGTCCCACACACGGATCGTGTTGTCGTTCGAGCCGGAGGCGATCCTGGTGCCATCTGGCGAGAACGCGACGGAGTTGACCCTGTCGGTGTGTCCTTCGGGCGGCGCGAGCAGCGCCTCGCCGGTCCTCGCGTCCCACACCCGGATCGTCTTGTCGTTCGACCCAGACGCGATGCGCGTGCCATCCGGCGAGAATGCAACGGCATTGAACTTGTCTATGTGCCCTTCGAGCGGCTCGAGCAATGCGTGGCTAGTACCCGCATCCCATATTCGGATCGTCTTGGCATGCGACCCCGAAGCAATGCGGGATCCGTCTGGCGAGAACGCGACGCAATACACCTGACCGGCGTGTCCTTTGAACGGCTTGAGCAAGGCCTCGCCGGTCCGAGCATCCCACACCCTGACTGTCCCGTCCCATGAGCCGGAAACGACCCGGGGGGCGTCAGGGGAGAACGCGACGGATCTGACCTCGGCAGTGTGCTCTTGAATGTGAAGGATGGTCTTCCGCTGTCGTTCTGTGCCCTCCGTGTGGATCACCGGGATGTTTTTGAACTTCGGCCAGAACACCTCCGCGATCTGCGAAGTTGGGTGGATGGATGGCAACGCCGAGAGGTACACGTGGGGCGCGCTCAGCTCGAGTGCTTCTTGACACGAGACGACGAATGTATTCGCGTCGTGCAGGAATGCGGCCATACTTTGCGTGGTTTGACCCTTAAATTGATGTGTCGTGTGAGGTGGATGCATTATACAAGGAAGGATTAATGATAGGACACACCATGTCCTCAGAAGTTAGCACTCGCTGAAGCAACCTCGATGCCAACCTGGCATTCCCCGTGGCACTCAGGACCTCAACCCAGACGAGGAACTTCTGCCGGAATACCTCCTCAAGAGCGGAAAGTAGCTGTAACAGATCAGAGCTCATAACGAGATGATGGGACCAGTACAAGCACGAGTAGATGAGATGTGCCGGGATCGTCACAAGATTCTGCTCTGAATTCGGGAGGTACGGCGTGTGGCACCCCGACACGTTGAAGTGCAAGAGATCCGAGCTCATCGTCCGGATGCAGGAGAATGCGAGGTCCTCGTGACTCGCGGACGGGTCGATGAAGCAGGCTTTTGCGCGCGCGGGGGTAGTGAGGTAGTCGCCGAATGACGCATGGAAGGTGGACACGACGCCGCTGTCGTTGTGCAACGGGATGCTGATGACAGCGTGCACGGGGTCGAGCATGCTCCGGCCACGCTGTGCGGATAGCCCGATCAGAGCGCCGAGGACGGAGAGACAGAGCGGGTCACGGATTGTGAGGATGGCCGCGATAATCTGCCTCGTCGTGGAGATCTCGCCCGGTTCGCGCCTGTCTGGGTCGAACACTTGGGCGAGGATGAAGGCATACATGTCGTCCAAAGCCTTCGTCAGCGGCTGGCCGGCAGTGACGACAAGCCCGGTTAGCCGCTCCAGACGTTCGACAGGATACTCCCGGACATATTCGACGGCGGTAAATGCGTAGATGAAGAGCTTGCCCGCGCGGTGCGTGATGGCGGCGATGTCTGCACGGCTGGACCATTCGGGCGGGAATGCGTAGGAAGGATCCGACGCTTCCCTCCGCATGCGTATTTCCCGAAGACGGCTGGCGAGGTAGTGCGAGATGTCGGCCCCGACCCCGACGACGTCCTGCTCGATCTCGTGCAGTTGGAGGACACGATGGAGGTCTGGCCTGCTCAAGCCCAGCTGTGCGCGGATGGGCCGCTCCGGCCGGGAGGTAATGAAGAACTTGACAGGAATATCAGGCGACTTCGACACGAACTCGGTCAGCATGAGCCCCGTGGCCCTGACGTCGGTGCACTCGTCGAGCGCGTCGACGACGAGCACCCGCACCGGCTGTGCGCGGCCGCACGCGTCGCGGAGGTGCCGCGCTAGCAGGCGGTCGACCTGCAGGTCGAGCTTATCGTATGCGGCATCCGGGTGCTCCTGCAGCACGTCGAGCAGCGCGAGCTTGTACGCCGCGTCTTGCCGGGCGAGGGTGGTCGCGAGGGTGGGGAGGATGCGCTTCGCGTCGTCGCGGACTGTCCCGCGGGAGCAGAAGAAGCTGCCGCCGAGCAGGCCGGCGCGGTCGAGCGCGAGGCAGAACGAGTGCGCGATCGCGGATTTGCCCGTCCCGGCCATGCCGTCGAGCCAGAAGATGCGAGCTCTCTTGGGGTCAGCGTGTAAGTTGTTTCGCTACCCACCCTCCTCCCTGCGACTGTTTTCAGTAGTTTAGCGTTACAAGTACACAGTAGTACGCCGTCTACGAAATCTTACCAGGCTCCCTCGCGCTCGCTCAGCGCCGAGAGGGGGTCGTGTCCGGCTAACCGTTTCGCGCCCTTGCTCCGAGACCTCGAGCGGCGGGTTGGGACGGATAGGTGAAACGTCGGTTGCATCATATCTCGACGGGTGATGGACTCTGCTGCAGACGCCTGGATGTTCCTGAACCACCTCATGCCCGCGCCGATCCTGTGCCTCCACAAAGTCGAACTGGACGCAATTAGGCGTTCCGTCCCAGTGTGATATTCTGCCTTTTCAGAAACGATCTACGCCCGGAGGGCGAAAGCGTCATGAACAGAGGGTGGGCGGCTTGTCTGCGATGGAGAGCTGGGTCTTTGAGACGTGCACAGAAGATCGACGAGTCGTGTTCTAGCTAATCAGCACCGGGAGAGAGGCGAATAGCGGGTGCTACCTCAAAAGATAATGCATCGACGGCTGCCGATATGATCGAGAGCTGCACCATATCTACCGAGCATCAGACTGAGCCGTGATGAAAGAAGATTGCAATGGACCCACCGCATGGGCTACGGGGCGCACAAGATCGCTCGCCCCCGGATGTTCGACAACGACCAGCGTGCATGCGAATTTGTCCACACAGACCTCAACAATCTGGAGGTTTTGACCCATGTATGATATTTTAATGAGCAGGGTTTTGGCTGCTTCTTGCATCCTGGAGAAAAGCTCGGTATTAGGCTTCGTGATATACAGTACCAGGTGCATACCGTATATGAATGACCCGCTACTTTACGTTGCACCACTCATCAATCTCCGCGGGATATGTCCTTGCGGTGCGTCCTTGCGGTACTGACGAACGAGCGCATTGAGCAGCTCGCTAGCCATGATGAAGGACTTGAAATCGCCATGGACACCTCCGCGAACGCAGGATCTGCACAAGTCGCTATTAGCTCGATAATGCATTGTCAGTACGGCTTCACTGTAACCCACAGGTTACGTGAGGCACTCTACCAGAGCTGAGGAGTCCCGGCGAGTGCACGGCCGTCCAGATGCACCCAGAGAATGGCTGGTCGGATGTGACTGGCGATGGATTGAGAGAATGTCCAACCGTGGTGGGAGTAGCTAATAAGACAATATTGTCAAGGGATGCTCGCTCAGCCATACTAATTCCCTGCGGGCAGTTCAGGACTGGGCGAGAGAACACATGACGGCTCGGAAAGGCAGATGGCGTCGCGGAGAAGAGCATGCCAAGGATGTCCGTTTGCACAAGGCTGGGCAGTATGCGTCAGGACGTTGAGGCGCTGGATTTGTTGCTATGGATTGGATGGTCGCGTAGTCGGGCTGAAGGACTGGCGCAGTGTGAAGAGACGGTCGTAGGCCGCGAGTCGTCGCCGCTGCCAGTAGAGTGAACGTGCGTGAGAGAGTGACATCACTGGAGACACGCGCGCCTCAGTGCAGATCTGTTCCCCGCGTGGCCCGGTGTGCTTGCTGCGTGTCAGATCCGGTTTGGGCCCACCGTACCTCAACGCGCATACAGCCTGGCAGGTCTCTCTTGCATAGAATGCCACCCACGCGTCTCGCAACGCGCTCATCCTGCCCGTCCATCTTACGGCCAAGATGACCTCATCAAGCAGGCGCAGGCAGTAGAGCGTTAGGCCGGGGGATGCGGAAAGCGCGGCACGGACCTGGTGGTATTCGACATCTTGCATACACCCCAGGCCCGGGCCATATCTGGCCATCCGAGAGGTAGACGAGGCAGTCAAGTGACGTTCAGTGAGCTTCACATTCTCAGGACGTGAACAGCCCTCCGATGCAGTACATGACACTGCATATGGCTAGCTCGAGCGCAATGCCTGTGGTGCACGCAGGGACCAGGTATGTTAATGCCCGCTTAGGCTATTCCCACATCTCACGACCTGTTATTGGTCACTACAGCTCCGTGGCAGCACAGACGAGCAGCCATGGCAGTGGGTGCTCCCTGTCCTCGCCGTCGTGTGACGTGTTCGACCTATTGCTCATCGGAACGACGGCAGCCAGTACATCGTCGGGCACATGTCATTCAGCAGTTGACATCCAGCTCTGGGCATGGAATGGTAACACGCGTCCGGTACAGTCATGGTGGAACTTGCGCGATCAGTGATCTGCATGTCGCATACTGGGTTCCAATATACCGCATCTGGCCATTCAACCCACTGCACCAGTATGCGCCACTTAGTCCGATTGTTAAGTCATCTTTCTTCACTCTATCATCAGGTTATGCCGACGCCAAACCCTCTGCATTCGCCAGCACCTGCCAAGACTTCATTATTCTACACATTTACTCGTGATAGCTGATGCACGGGCAACCTATCATTTGCGCTTCACCTCTCGATGTATTATTGACAGCAGTGGCTTCGACGAGCTGTAGCATACATCAGTTAATTGATGCTATTAATTATAAATTTGTCCTAATATCTACAATTCGGAATGGTTCTACCAGAGGGTGCTCGATTCACGGCGTGTAACATCTCGTCCATTCAGTACCATGACAGAAATGACTGAGATCATAAAAGGCCCGGGACTGCCCGATGATAAGTGTGTTACGTGGCCGCCATAAAGACGAATTGTAGTTGACAGGGACCCACAGGACAAGCTCGCCTCGTGGTCCCATCATCCACCCCGAGGATTCAAGGGAGAAAATATCGCGAGGATCATCGATGCCACTGCCTTCATAGAGAGAATCCGGCGTGAATGAATGGTTGATGGATAAAGCTGGATGAAGCTGTGGTAACGATGGAGCAGGGTCAGCAAATAACAAAGGCAAAGCTACTGGTACAAATAATACCTCAGATGTGCTTTCGTCAGGCGGACTGCATGCATCACGGTACCCGCTTCGATATTGCGAGAATGCGACAGCATGGGACATGGTGCCTCCCTCCGCTATTGTCGCATCCCACACCCGGATCATCTTGTCCCCCGAGGCCGATACTATACGGGTGCCGTCAGGCGAGAATGCGACGGAATAGATGGTGGCAGTATGTCCGCCGAGCGGCTTGAACAAAACCTTGCCCGTCCTCGCATTCCACACCCGGATCGTCTTGTCAATGGAGCCGGACACAATATAGTTGCCATCTGGAGAGAATGAAACGGAAAGGACCTTAGCAGTGTGTCCTTCCAGTGGCTGCACCAACGGCTTGCCCGTCCTCACGTCCCACACCCGAATTGTCTTGTCATCTGAGCCTGAGGCAACGGAGGAGCCATCTGGCGAGAACGCGACGGACTCGACACCGGCAGTGTGTCCTTCGAACGGCACGAGCAACGCCTCGCCGGTCCTCGCATCCCACACCCGGATCGTCTTGTCAGCCGACCCAGAGGCAATGCGGGAGCCATCTGGTGAGAATGCGACAGGTGCGACCCAGTCGGTGTGGCCTTCGAGCGGACCGACCGACGCCTTGCCCGTCCTCGTGTCCCACACTCGGATCGTCTTGTCGCGAGAGCCGGAGACAACAAAGCGACCATCTGGAGAGAACGCGACAGAATGGACATGGCCAGTGTGTCCTTTGAGCGGCTCGATCAGTGCCTCGCCAGTCCTCGCATCCCACACCCGGATCGTCTCGTCGGCCGAGCCAGACGCAATGTGGGTGCCATTTGGCGAGAATGCGATGGACCAGATAGTGTCAGTGTGTCCTTCAAACGGCTTGACCAACACCTTGCCAGTCCTCGCATCCCACAACCGGATCGTCTTGTCAGCCGACCCAGACACAATGCAGGTGCCGTCTGGCGAGAACGCGACGGATGCGACCCAGTCGGTGTGTCCTTCGAGCGGCCTGACCAACGCCTCGCTGGGCCGAGCATCCCACACCCGGATTGTCTTGTCAGCGGAGCTGGAGACGATATGTGTGCTGTCGGGTGAGAATGCGACGGAATAGACATCACCAGTGTGGCCTTCGAGCGGGTTGACCAACGCTTCGCCGGACCTCGCATCCCATACTCGGACTGTCCTGTCATGCGAACCTGATACAATGCGGGTACCGTTTGGCGAGAACGCAACAGAAGTGACCGTGTTAGTGTGTCCTTCGAGCGGCTTGACCAACAGCTCGCCGGTGCTCGCATCCCACACCCGGATCGTGCTGTCCGCCGAGCCTGAAGCAACGCTGGTGCCATCTGGTGAGAATGCGACAGAACAGACGTCGGCAGTATGACCTTCGAGTGGCTTGACCAATGAGTCACCGGTTCTCGCATCCCACACCCGGATCGTCTCGTCAGCCGACCCTGAGGCGATGCGGGAGTCATCTGGTGAGAATGCAACGGACCAGACGGTGTCAGTGTGCCCTACGAGTGGCTTGCCCAACACCTAGCCCGTCCTCGCATCCCACACCCGGACCGTCTTGTCAAAGGAGCCCGACACAATGCGGGTGTTGTCCGGAGAGAATGCGACGGATCGGACAGTAGCAGTGTGTCCTTCGAGCAGATTGAGCAATCTGTTGCCAGTGTGCGCATCCCAAACCCGGATTGTCCTGTCCGTTGAGCAGGAAACAATGCGGGTGCCGTCTGGCGAGAATGCAACGCATCCGACTGAGCCAGTGTGTCCTTCGAGCAGCTTGACAAGTGCTTCTCCGGTCCTTGCGTCCCATATCCCGATCGTCTTGTCATGTGAGCCTGAGACTATGCGGGTCCCATCTGGCGAAAATGCGGTGGAAAAGACGATGTCGGTGTGTTCCTGGATATGAAGAACAGTCTTTCGCCGTCTGTCTATGTCCTTCACGTGAAGCACTGGGGTGTTCTGAAACTGAGGCCAGAACTCTTCAGCAATCCATGAAGTTGGATCAATCGCTGGGAGAGCAGACAGATATATGTGTGCTGGGCTCAGCTCGATTGCTTCCAGAGACGAAACAACGAAGTAATTCGCATCGTTCAGAAAGGCCGCTACACCTCCCACACTCTGACCCTGAAACCACTTACTCATCAGCTCAGTGCATCATATAATGAAGACAATCACGTACCAACTGCTCTGAAGTCAGCACTCGCAGAATAAGCCTCGAGGCCAAGCTGGCCTTCCCCACAGCACTCAGGACTTCAATCCAGAACAGGAATTTCCGTCGGAAGACCTGCTCAACAGACGGGAGTAACAATGACATATCGGGGACTGCGACGAGGTGATGGGACCAATACGAGCATGAATACACGAGATGGGCTGGAATCGTTGCGAGTGTCAGCTTTGAAGTCAGAAGGTGTGACGTGCGGCACCCCGACACGTTGAAGTGCAGTACGTCCGAGCCCATGGTCGTGATGCAAGACTGCGCAAGATTGTAGTGGCCGTCTGACGGGTCGATGAAGTAGCCTTTAGCGCGCTCGCGAGTAGTGAGGTAGTCTCCGAATGAAGCGTGGAAGGTGGATACGACGCCGCTGTCGTTCCGCGATGGCATGTTGACCACAGCATGCAAACGGTCCAGCATGTT
>KV722534.1:22760-54054 GCA_001687445.1 Obba rivulosa
TATATCACTCGGGGCCTCAAGTATACGCATGAATCGCCCACGCTGCGTCCGAGCTTCAATGCTTTCCTTGATTGGTTCAAGCTCCCTTCAGGCTCGTTAGAAAGGGTGCCATCGTATATCATACTGTCAAGACTTACTCCGATAAGCGTTCAAGACGCTTTTGAATGATGGGAGGAATGTCGTCTGCGGACTCATATTGAGCGAAAATACCCTGGAAGCCTTCGATCTTGCGGGCTATCTCCAAGAAGCCGCCTCGCGCATCCTTGACATTCTATCACGCAGATGATCAGTGATCACAAACCTCACAATGCAATAGATTGACGTACATCTGCTATCTCCATCGCAGCCACCACTCCGACAAGAACCACCTTCAGCGGGAGGCAATGGTCCGAGCCGTCCCGGATGGTCTCAAGCGTTTTCTTTAACAGCAGCCACCCACTTCGTCTCGCTGACGCCCCACGTTTCAATGCTGGCGTGATTTCGGGCGACTTTCCCTTCCTAGCTGACGCCCTGCCATACAAAGCACCGACGGTCGACTCTGGATCCGCCACCTCCCGCTCTGGTCGATTGGATGCACTCGGCGATCCCGCTCTTTCCGACCTCTGGCGGGAGCTTGTCTTCGGTTTCTTGCCCATCCATGATAGAGAGAAGCTCTTGGACATCGCAGATTCTCAAGGTGTAGGGAGGAGATGGTGGGCGAGGAGAGGTGGTGGGCAGGTGAGGCACGCAGAGAAGCGCGGGGCGTAGGAAAGGAAGTCTTTCAATCTGTTGAACTCGAAGCCAATCAATCCTGCGGCATGTTCCTCGGAACTATCTTTAGAGTTAGCGCCGGATTTGTCCAGACTCGCTGAAGAGAGGACGCAGGTAGAGATCCCTTGGCGACAAGCACTGGCACAGTAATAGCTGTGCTTTCAAGCGGCCAAGGAGCGCCGCCTGTGCGCAGCATGTCATTGTCGAAATGCATGTACTGTTAACAGCGCGCTTACTGCCAAAGACCTATCTGGGGCGGTGGAAGTTAATGGATAGATGCAGGGTAGTCCAGCACAGCATCCCTCAAGCATTGTCAGGTGACACTGCCCCGGCATAGCCCATCCGTTACGAGAAAGTTGGAATGTTCATGGCTAGCAGCAAGGCGCAGAAGAGTGTTGCTCTTAGACACACCTCCATTGTAGTGTTTGTAAAGAAAGGGTCTCGCGCTCCTGGGATAGAAGAGAGCACAGAAAAGCCGATTCAAGTGATCGAGTGTTGCTCAAGTACCGAGTCGCCCCATTGTTCCTATCAGGTATAGAACGTGCTGGGCACTGAGGATGAGGTGCACTGCAGGCACCCCCAAGTGCAAGTCATCCCCGTCGCCAATGCACGGTGCAACGATCCGAATGCACGTAGGCCCAGCCAGTAGGAGAGATACGCGTCTGAGGGGCAAGCCGGTTCGAGGGATCACAGAATCCACTGATAGTCATAATTGTCTCGAGGCCCAGTCGAGCCCACGGCATCGTAGCGCGACCACCCCAGTAGTGGGGCCAAGTCCCAGTAGGCGTATCGTCTCAAGTACTTGCATCGGAACACAGAAGGGCTAAAGCACGCTCGAAGTTGGACGCAGCCTGGCGCAGCACAGAACACGATGCAAACTGTTGAGTCAATGTCATCAAGTTAACAGTCGAACTGGCACGCTCGGACGATGCGCCCCGCTGCCGCTGCCGCTCTGCCGACGGGCGGGCCCGCTGCTCCGACCTGGTCGGCGCTCGCCGCTGTTGCTCTCAATGATAGTGTCTCGCTAGCCCTCGTCAATCTCGCCGCCTACAAAGTCGATGTATATTGGCATGTCGACTTAGAGGACCTGTCGACAACATCATACGCGAACGATAGTGGCACCTTAGGGAGTTTATGGCTTGCGCATCGATTGTCTACAGCTCGCTCAAGTGGTCACAGAACCATCCTTCCACCTCCTCCCAGGCAAAGAGTTCACGCTGTGTGAGACAGCACACTTTAACATCTGTACGTCTCGCGACAGAAGTTCACACGGGACCTTGATCCTTGACCATACAGGCGAAACCCAGGCGGTGTTGGAACGCCAGAAATAGCCGACATCTCTTGATTCTCTTCGTAGCGGACATCTACGATGGCAAGGAGCGTACAGCCTACTGATCCTGGACGAGTCAGACCATTCTGCGCGCGAGACCACACGCTCATGGTCGGCCGGGCGTACTCGACGACATACTAGCCGCCACCATCACCGATAAGCGAGAGCCCAGACGAGCTCGAGGAGAGTGAGGACAGGGATCAACCGTTGTCATCGCTGGTCTGTGCCTCCACGAAGCTGTAGGCTTTGTAGAGGCATCATGAAGATGGACAAATAATCCGAGAGAGGAACCGATATATCTGGTTTGTGTGCGTTGTGCGGGCACGGTGCCCGAGCCGACTATGTACGGTGTCGTGTATCCCAGCTTCGGGCTATTCACCGACTGGAGCATGACTAGCTCACGGCCAGTATAGAGTTCCGCCTTCTCAGGCACGATCACTTTCAAGTTGACATCCTATACTCCATATGTTCGTCCAATTTGCGTCGCAATCAAATTGTAGCACATAGTGTATGCAGTATCAATTATTCCTTACGCAAAAAGCTCGCAAAAAGCTCGTTGATATCTTTGATGTACGATGGATTGCGCTACGCAACCCATTAGGGGTCACCAGCCATGCCGCAATGGAAAAAAAACACGAGGAAGGTGCAGTCACCGAATGCATCGCGGCAGGTCGCCATTTGGTCCTCGTACCAGGGCAGAAAGCAGCCTCCCGGACAAAGTTCTATCCCAGCGATGGCACGCAGATTTGAGGTCCAGCGGATCCATGCAAGCGTTCGAGGCCATTGTCCAGTCGATGGCATTGCAAATCTCCTGCGCAAGATGTGAGCAACAGCGACGACGTCGGGAGCAATCGAGCAAGACACGTACAGTGAGCCATCTTCGTGCCGTGTCACTGGTACCGAACGGGTTGCCATACCTCGCGATTTGAACAAGCTCGGCACGGCACTCATACAGCAGGCCTTGCGGTAAGATCTCTCCAATGGGGGAGCGTGCGCGAAGTAGAAGTAAGTACAGCGCACGGCAGTGCATCACCGAGTTCAGGTTCTCGACAAGCATTTTGAGAAGACGTGCCATGGTCTCCAATGGCAACATACCCAGCACGAAGAGGTCACCGGCAAAAGCACACCGATTCAGCATATGCTCCCTGGTCTGTTCCAGGACGGGACCAAGCTGCTCAAATCCTGTTCCGTCCGGAAACTGTCGAAGGTCCGTCTAGGAGAGCCAGTAACATGTCAGTGAAATGTGCACTGAGTGTGAGCGACTGCCTGACCTTATTCCAAGTCATACCGAATACCTTCTTGACATGGGCCTCCAGCTCGTCTTCAAACTTCGCGGCACATTTGGGCGACTTGCGCCTCAGCTCCGTCACAATATCATGCACCAGGATAGCAATCGAGCGCGAATACTCGAGGCACGCAGAGCCTGCTAAGGGTAATGCCCTCGCCCACAGGGTAAGAGCCAGGGCACGATCATCCACGTCAGTGTATGCCAGGATGCACGACACAATCTTCCGCGACTCGGCGTGGATCTCCAGGGGATGGCACGTGTTCGGCAAGATGCTTTGCATGCGATGGAAATACAGCTGCAGCTGCGGATCGAGCGGGAGCAGATTAATGCACGGGTTACCCTCGTTCATTAGCGCGATGCGCATCCTGGTCGGCGCGTAGTGCAGGTTGCAGGGGCGTTTCTGCTTGAGGACAGGCCCACCGAGGACGGGGCCAGACGGGAGGCAGACGACGTCGTCCGTGGAGTTGCTCACGCGGCTGAATGTGACAGACTCGTTCTTGACCACAGCCCAGAACTGAAAATGCCCGGAGGCGTGCATCTCGATGTCTTTGACTTCTTGCGCGGTAAGCCCTGGGTCACAAGTGTCTGGCAGCAGCTCCGGGGTGGAAGAACCGGAAGAGAAGAATGAGCTTGACATGTTTGGCGATGCACAAGAGGGAGAAGAGGGCCAAGTTCGGGTTCGGCCTCAGGCCATACGACGGCTTATGTGGCTTCAGAAGCCAGGACGCGTTGTGGCCCCATCAAGTTCTTTGTTGTCGGATTGTTCCCAGGTCCACATCAGCGGCTCACATTTCCAGTACGACTCAGACTAAGTCCGCGCGGTAGTATAGTCCGATATCATGCAGATAAGACAGATCTCTACGCAACTTCACAGAGTCGCCAAAGGTGAACAAAAAATCGGACTCCGTCGGAACTTCGGAGCGTTAAGTTGTCTGAGATCTACGAGGACAGACTGCACGGATTGAGCCCTCTCGTTGGATGACAGATGTTGTAATCATTCACGAACAGATAATGCATCCATAGTCTTTCATCGTGATGAAGCTGCTGGAGAGAAATCAACTGCGTGAAGAGGACGTTTTCGGGTTAATAAGATTATTCAGGTGTAAGCCATTTCGGGGTGTTGCCTTCTCAAAATCCTCAAGAAATTCTGCGCAAGCCCTGGCTGGGTTGAAGCCCGTGCAGCACAGTAGGCGCGATGTCGAATGCTCCTAGCACCTCTCATAGCAACCATGCCCGGGAAAGCCCATCCGAGGAGATTCCCACAGGGCTGCAGGCACTTTTCGGTGCTAGGAGCACAGACAGAAAAACTCTCCCGCCGTGGCTGCCCATCTCGCTAGTGAGTTAACCAGACGTGCCATGAAGTCTCATATGCTCATCCAGGAGTCCAATACTAGTTGGCATTGACTACGGCCGCTCTGGTTGCCCCCGTCATCCTCTTCCGGCGGTATCGAGCCTCTCCGTTTGGACGCGAGCTTGCTAGCGCACCGCCGCCTCCGCGGAGGCTGAATGCGCAAGCCACTGGCACTCCCGCCGTGCCTGCGGCTCCATCTACACCGTCCTTCCCTCCAACGTCTGCCTCATCGTCTACAAGGTCTACATCTCCACCAACAGATGATTTTAATGGCGCTGTATATTGCGCAAAGGCATTTGGTGTTGCAACGCTACTGGTCGGCACAGGTGCCGGAGCTGTCATCTTGGGCGTGCGGACAACTCTCGGCGTGAATACTGTGCGTCCTCTCCACCTGTGCTCCATTCGCACTGCTTCTCACGGTGTCTTCATAGACACAAGAGTTTGCCGAGCGCATGCGCACAATCATGGTGACTAAGATGCCTGTCCTCTCCTCGCGCATACACCGCAGCCCAGAGGTCACCGACGGACCAGCAAGCGTCCACAGCTCGACCACCCCAAGTGCGGGCTCGCAGCCGCGTGTAGAGGCACACGGAAATACACTACAGTGGTCGTGGCCAGACGCGCAGCAGAGGCTGGCAGACGCATGGGACAAAGGCGGATTTTCAGGTTGGGCGGATGCCGCGATGCGTGAGCTGGAGGCAGAGGCACATGCAGAGCGGGCAAGGCGCGGTCATGCATAATGTATAAGTCTGACGGCCGCACACTACGGCTCGGCTTGCTTCATGCTTCCATATTTCCAGCGAACATCCGGGTCATAGTCTCGAGCATTTCATGTGGGGAGACAACGTACGAACATCGAGCGTAGCCGCAATTAAACCACAAAATGCTGGACTATCCGAGGATACCTATTGGTTCAGATATAGAGCGGCGGATACTTTTTCACTCGATGGAGGGAAAAATAGTACACACTTTCATTTTGCCCATCGCACGAGTTCCAGAGTGCGAGGGTTGTCGAAGACTGGATACTTCATTTGCACAATCAATTGAGTACCAGAACGTACACCATGGCGGTGTTCCGCATACCGCATGTCATGTTCATCATGAGGTGCATAGACAACAGTGCAAAGAATATAATACGATGTCGCGGCGGAACGCAGCCTCGCATGCCCGGCCTTTTATCCCCTCCCAGCCGCTGGCCATCGGGCGCCGGCCCATCCTAGAGCCACAACCGCCCCTCTACCAATCTCCTCCGGACAAGCTCACGCGGACTTGGCGAGCGTCTTGCGGACCTGGTCGCGGCGCTGCTTCTTGGCGAGCATAACCTGGAAGCGCGCAAAGTCATTGAGCGATCGACGCTTCGCGATCGCGGCACGCTTCTGCGCCCAGCTGGACGCCTCCCACTTCGCGACGGTACCCTCCTTCTCGAGTTGTTTGCGGATTGCGCCGCTGCGCGCGCCGCGAGGGAGCTTGGTCAGGACGAAGGGGGTGAGCGAGAGGTGGCGGTAGCGGAAGGACTGGCGCGGGACGCCGGTTGTGGGGCCGTCAATGATGGCCTGTGGATGCAGAACACTTGTAAGTAGGGAGAAATTCAGCGCAGCAGGATGGGGGAGGGCGTACCCGGTTGTGGTCAATGATCTCCGCGATCACGGCGATGCGGCCCTCATACGGACCGGCGTTGAGGAGGACCACTGCGTTCAATACGTTAAGTTACGAGAGCAGTCCGTAGGAGGTTCCTGGAGCATACCTCGGCCGACCTCAACGAAGCGCTTGAAGTTTGACTCTACGGCCTGCAAACGAACGAGCATACGTTCAGTATCGTCTCTCAGTAGCATATGCCCCTCCTGAACCCGCAGCACCACACAGACCGCACTTTTCGCATTCTTCAGCACCGGGGCCCGTTTGAATACCCTGCTCGCTGTCCTAATAGAGGTCCGTCATCCGAACCCCCAGGGTGCATCCCGCCTCCGCAGGTGCCATCCAGCCCAAATTCCTCCGTTTTCAACGCGGTTTTCGCTGGCAGCGGTCTGCAGGCGGGTCCAGGATCGGCCTGACGTGATGAGGGGCTCACCGGCATGAGGGATTCTTGAGGATGTCGATAGGCGTAGTGTCCTGGCTGCCGTGTGCGATGTTCTGCGCCCGATTCGGAAATTTGCGAAGAACAGTGCACGTGATCCTCTGATACGGGCGCTTAATCAACTTGCGGACACTCACAGTCTCACTCGCGTTTGCCGTCGACCTCTGCCAGCTCGAGCCTTCACTGATGCTTTTAAACAGTTTCATGGTGCCATTAGGTTACTTCAGGAGTTGAATTGCTCTTACTTCCTGTCATGTATAATTTGCTACCTTATGAATCTTAATGTCATGAGCTTGCTTGACCAATACTATCACTCATGGAGAGAGTATACGCAAGGCTTATCCCTTCTCAGAAATGCAGGACATTGCTGGCGGGATGATAGCGATACCGACTTGGATCTTAATAACTCCAGTGTGAACTTTTTGACCAGTCGATTCCTGATAGAACATCTATGGCATTCATCTCTCGCCGTTCCGTTTACATTGGTTGCTCCAGCCGAGAGGTAAATTGAACCACACTTTCCCTGCACCTCCGATTATTGCCTTCTTTTGCGTCTCCTCCTGCTCATTACTCATTATTACCAATACTACCTTACGGCCTCGTCTGAACCTTCTTCGCCTGGCTACGAGTTCAGTTGATCGACGGGCAATTTCTTTTCTTGTCATCTCGTTATGCGAGAGCACTTGGTTCTTGCATTCTATGTTCAAGTTGCTTAATTCCCCGACGACATAGCCCTGTCGCTCGGTCTATACAATAATGGTTATAACATGGCCAGCATGCATAACAAACTGACTTTCGTTGTCCTGGCTAGTAGTGCGAGTTAAGAGACAAAGTGCAGAGTCGAGAGTGACCCCAGTGCAGAGCCACCGGTATGCTCCATTGATCATACCATGATCCATAGGACATTTGCAATTTGCAATTCGCCCGTAAGTTACCTTGTCATGCGTCATATTAGTTGATCCTCTCTGTTTTTACAAGGCTCTTTAAGGCGTCTGAACGAGGTCTTAAGGCCATGGGTGCAATTAGGGGTAGGAACATGAATGCCGCACTGGCAGGACATCCCGATCGTATCGGCACTTCTCAGGTGTTTGTACCAGCTTCCTGATCTGAGGGATAAAGCTTTCTTCGAGCACCAGACTAATCTCAATGGGAAAACTCACCAGGCTTGCTCGGCATGTGCGAGTCCTGCGGGAGATGCATGCGCTATCGAAACCGCCCGCCACTTCCGTTAGCATCCCAATTCCACAGTTTCAGATTTTCAAGATTTTCAGACGTCGAAGTTAAATTACAGACCAGCCCTCGACGCAAATCACCAGTAACGATTACGAGACAACTGGGAAGCAGTCCACCAGTTAAACTCTCATAAAACAGGCGACCCCGATCCTCGTACGCCCTCTGCTTCCGCCCCGACGTCTCCCGGAAGTCCTACCGCCGCCGGCATATACATCTCCAATGTCTCGACCTCCCGCCGGCTGAGCTCAAGCCGAGAGTGAAGTTGCAGCATCCGCAACAACTCCGCGTCCCCACCTCTAGTCTCGCAGAGAACATCCTCGACAGTCGCGGTGACCGCCGGTGTTCTGGCACCACGCTGTCTTCCTCGTCGTTGGTCTGCACGCACTGCGCTAACTGGACTCCTAGGACGATATATCTAAGGTTAGACGAGGCGACCCCGGGGTGGTGAGGTCCTCAGCAACGAAAGTACGGGTCCGCAGTTGCACCATTAGCTTCCAATCCCGCCGAGTCGACACAGTGCCCTTCGACGTCCCACCTGAAAGCCATTTTTTCCATCTGCCCTCTTCCCCTCATGATCATGCAGAGCAGAGTTGAGGGAACCCGGAAGACGACGAACGACATGCCGATCATTGGCCGTCTTCCGCTCCTGACATCTCCATCGTCTCAACGTCGGTCGTATCTGAGCAAGCGGAACCCCATACTTGCCACGAGCTGGTCATTCTCGAGTGCGTGAATGTCCTTTCGCTGGGGTACCTGATGCCGTCCACAGTCTGCTCGTGTACGATGTCCACAGATCGGGTACGTTCGTTGCTCGTCTCCGATGTCTCTGTATCTGAACCTTACCCTCAGGGCAGCTCTGTCGCGGCACAGATGAGCGACGACGACGGCTGCTCCGTGTCGTCGCCGTTCTCCCACTCGTGCCCTCGTCCAGCAGCAACAGTACTGGTTAATATGTCGTTGAGCACACCCGGCCAGCCATCAACGTATGGGTCTGGATGCAGAACGTCGAGACCGGTCTCATCGCCGTCAGTAGGTTGAGTACGTCTCCTTTGGCCTATCGTCCACACGTAACACTTGATGCTAAGCATTGTATCGGAAATTGCCCCTCGGTCCTAGTGTGCTTTTTGCCTGCTTCATCAGCCTACGACGTCTCGATGGACGCAAACAACCACGACATTACTGATGGTCACCCCTGGTCACAATAGCACATTGAGTATTTTTTGGCTGTCCCAGGCTTAGGTACCAGTCAGAGACTATTATCAATAGACAGTGCTCACAGTCATTGACATATTGTAGGCCGACGAATATGTGGCTTGACCATTAGGACGAATATGAACACAGGAATGAACCTGTGTCGGGCGAGAACAAGGTATTTCAGAAAGTGCTGAGTTTGAGAGACAACGATGGCTCTGTATGGACTCGTATCGCCTAAGCTTGTCCATTTGTAGTCGCGATATCCCGTCGGGCATGTATGGGAAAAACACGAAGGAAAATTTGTAATTTATTCAAACACGGAAAGAACATTCCTCACAACGCTCACTGATCACTGCCGCACTCTACGCTCTCGCAGTGCTCATCGGCCCCACCCTCGCGCAACAAGCCACTTTCCTCCGTCTTGAACTGAGGACCGTAATATCGCTCCAGGCGCAATGGTCGAAGTTCAGCTTCACAAGGCTGTGCGTCACGACTGCCCATCGCAGCTTCACTTCAAGTATAGCTGCTCATGATTTGTCGGAGGACTCCACATCAAGCTTTTCTCAGCTCGGCATTATAGTATGCTTCATGATCTGTCCGAACGGCGGTCGCGCTGAGTGGGGCCCGGTGAATCATGGCGTAGGTAAGATCCTCTACGACGGTCTCTTTAACCCACAATTGATTGAAGAAACTGGAGACGTGACAGGACCGAGCATGCTCTGCCTGTCTCAAATGCAAGCAGTTGCGTGAATAGATTGCTCCATGGGGCGCAAAATGGCGCTGACATCGGTCTGGGTGTGCCGTATACCCTCACGAAGTATCGCATATGTCGAAATTGAATTGGGCGCGGAGGCGGCGGTTACGTAGCGATTGGCATAGTTGGGTCTGGATGGAGGGACTCGACCAGACTCTGCATGGACTAGATCATTTATTTCGCAAGGTTCTAGTCGGACGCATTCGCCTAGCATACATCTAGAATGGTTCAAAGCCTATGTATTCTTGTACAGCTATCACAAGGCATGCTAGCTGGTGTCAATCGGAATCGGCATAGCCTCCCGCCTCCGCACTACAGATGAAGTTGATGTGAATGAACGTCTTCCGAAGTCGACCTCGTAGATCAAGCCTTTAAAGCGTGTCCGCTTGTTCTTGAAGTCGAGCGACTCCTTCATGGCCTATACAAGGAAACGCGCTATCAGCCTCACCGACTTCCTACTAACTATGCGTACCTGTGATTCGGCCTCCGAATCTTATATGCTCAAAGTCCGCAGTGCGGCCGACATCGAGCTGTCCCTTGCATACGCCAGCCCTACTTGTATCGCAGTCGTCTAATACACCTACCACGATCTGCCGAATACTCGTTCCGCGCTAGGTCCCCTCCGTGTGCAAGAGGCTTCACCCCAGGCTGAATGCGCTGATATCGCCTCACGCATTCACGATGTTACCTCCTCGATTTTCTTGAGCAACGCGACATATTGGCTGCGGTCGCATACGACACGGTCGATTGTACCGTTAGGGGGCTTCCCACTGCACTTGACCTCGGGGCGTCCGTGCAGGACGTGCTCGGCGGAGGCAGATGTGCTGGAAGTATGTCTCGACGGGAAAAGGAAGCCCGGTCGTGTCGGCTGTACGGATATGCGGCACGGCGAGCGCGGTACTTGCGGCCCTGTGTGCGATTCGGAATGTTCAGACTTGTCCAGCTTGATGTGGACGCAGAGTACAGTTGGACTGTCCCGAATCATATGGATCAGGACGTAAGCTCTGAACCGGGCTTGTAACTCTTCCGTGGCTAACCTCAGGTCGTTCTCAAATTTTGGACGACAGCAGTAGCTGGGCGCAAAAATTGTGTGGGAGGACCATGCACCCAAGTATGAAGCACTTGGAGCCCTTCGCATTCGCATAATTCAATACCTGAGATGGGACTGGCATGCGACTTCTATTAGCGGTTGCGATGATTCATTTAAGGCTGCAATAGACATACCAGGTTGCCGGGAATGTCCACAAAACGCTGTGTTTGTCCAGCACCCTCGGCAGCCTTCCTTTTGATCTTACTGCCCGCAGTCGTAAGAGGCGGAATGGAGTAATCGTATTTAAAAGATAATACAGAGGCGCAGAAGTATCTGGGGGTGATCGTTCGGGGTTTGGAGGTATCAGAGAGGTGTCTGCAAGTCGCATGTGCAGGAGATCTAACTCGGAATGCTCCTTCAGATGAATTGCGTAAAGTCCGTGAGGTCTAGGGACTATTGACTCCGGGAATCGGCTCACTGGTAGACGAGCTTCGGCAGCGATCAGTCCAATCGATGAGAACGCACGTTGAAATTGAATCGTCTCCTCGCGTCATCTCTAGACATGTCAAGATGTCTGTACAGCCTCTCAGCGCTGTCACGAGGCAGCTGGAGACTTCTCGTCCCTCTGTGCCTCTACGTCAGACTTAGTAATCTGACACTGCATGGTGTTGATCCCTATAGCTATGCGCAACGAGCGCGGCGGGATCGACCAGTCCGTGTCGCAAAAGCCATCGAAGGGTGGAGCGTGCGCGCCGAAGCGCCGGTGGCTGCGTCTCGGCCTGAGGGCCGCGTTCTTGAGCGCTTGAGCTCTCGGCGAGAGCACTTTGGCAGACTTTGGCTCACGTCGTATGCATGCTGCCTCCAATTCCAAGTCCCGTTTCTGTGTTCTCATGCGAGCGGGACATTCATCTGTATGCTGTTCCTTGGCACCTGGTCCGACAGTGGCGCTCAGAGCTATTTGTGGGCCAAGTTGAGTAAGTAGGAATGCCGGTGCTCTACGCGATCCCCAGTCAAAGTCTCGCCCCTCGGAAGAACATTTCCGTCGTTCAATTGAGCCCCACTCCTGCGCTGGAGACGGACTTGTCTTCGCTCAGGGTACTTGTAACTTCAAGCCGCAGCGCGCACCGCTCGCAGTCGCAATCCGGGATGCTCTGCATGCAAGAAGAACAAGGAAACCTAGTACATGAGCGGTAACCTGCCAAAATGAACTGTCCATGCTATGATACATTCACCCCAGCAGCTTCAGAGCTCTCGCGGAAAGCAGAAGGGAAGTGTGTTGATGCACCGCATCCTAGTTAGGGTGGTCTTTCTGAACTCTACTGCTCAGCCATACGCCCTTCTTCGCATTCCAGTGACGGATGAGGCTATACGGCGCCAGACTGTATTTGACAGATGCTGCGCAGTACTTCTTCGCTTGATGCATATCCCTGGACAGCAGCTTGCTTTGCACAGCGAGTAGTTAGGATCGCTTGTTTCCACAGCTGCTACTGTAGTCGACGCTGCGAAATCATCCCCACGCGCATCCCCTCCTTAACACGTTCGGGTCAGCTCAGACCTGGAATTCGTGGTGAGCACGTCGTGAGAATGATCGGCCTCGAGTATAACACGTTGCAATACTTCTTTTCCTAGACGTGACTCTTGTGCATAGCTGTCACTGCGTTCACCACTTCTCCTTGTCCCACCGTCTCCCCTACATCGAACATCCTCGATGCCAAACTTTTTCTCTCTCTCACAGAAGCGCAAGAGAGCTGATCAACGCTCTCCGGAAAGGATGTCAGGTGCGGGATCGACGAGTGCACCTCGTCGGCGTTCAATACGCAGAGCGATGAGCCCGGAACCAATCATCGGTGCTTCGCCAGACGGGGGGAAAGATAGGATAGGGCTGTCGTCCAGAGGCACGCTGGCGTTGGTACCGGAGGCGTCACCGAGAAAGACGGGGTGGCTGGTGTTGAAGAAAGCACTAGAGACCGTGAGGGACGGCTGCGATCTTTTCCTCCCACTGAAGGCGGCTCTCGTCGGAGTGGTAGCTGTGATGGAGATTGTAGACGTATGTTACTCTTCGTCACTGTCACACTTGAGATCGCTAAACATCTGCGAGGTAGAACGTCGAAGACGCACGAGGCGGCTTCTTGGAGATAGCCCGCAAAATCGATGGGCTCCAGACTATTTTCGGTCGTTATGAGTCCGTGCATGACATGCCTCCCATCATTCGAAGACGTCTTGACCACTTAGTGGAGTGAGTTTCAGCACATCATCATCTGCGAGGATACTGTCTCATCATGACTTTGTAGGGAGCTTGACCCGATCAAGAGACGTATCGACGGTAAGATGGAACGCGGACGGTTCAAGCGTACGATCGAGGCTTTGGGTGATATAGAGGACATTCAAGGTGTCTTCCATGAGCTTGCGGTAGTTATGGAGAAGTTTCAGGTGAGCGCAGACTCATCATTAGCAGCAAATTTGCACCTGAATTTCAACATCAGTTCGAATGCAATCTCAACATCGAACAGACAGTTGGCAATATCGCGGCCAAGGGTAAGCGCACTTGACGCTAAAGCTGATGTGGGATGCGACTGACTTGCCCCAGATGCACTAGCGAAACTCGAGCATATCCCGGGCGCTTCAATCGACGCCCAACAGGGTGACCTATGCATGGAAGGTACTCGTGTTGACCTGTTGGAGGAATTGTACATCTGGAGCCAGGATCCTACGTCCGAGCGCATGTTCTGGCTCGAAGGAATGGCCGGTACGGGTAAATCGGCCATCACGCGCTCATTCTGTCACATGCTCCACCAAGGCGGAACACTCGGCGGTAGTTTCTTCTGCACTCGAGGGACGGTCCGAGACGATGTCAAGCGCATATTCCCTACTCTCGCAACCTCTCTCGCTCGTCAGGACGCGGCTTACAAGTTGGCCTTGCTGGATGTTCTGCAGGAGCATCCGGATGCCGCGCACGATAGACTTGCTTTGCAGGTGGAACGCCTGCTCGAGAAGCCTCTTCACGACGCATTTGGACCTAAACCGCCTACCTGGGTATGGGTCATAGACGCGCTGGACGAGTGCTCAGACGCCAGAGCCACGGAGAACATGTTGCAGGCGCTTGTCTCCAAATCACCCAACATCCCCATCAAATTCTTCATCACCTCTCGGCCGGAGCGACACATCCGAGCTCAGTTGGAGTCCAAACAACGGAACCTTCATCATCGTGTTCTTCGGCTGCATGACGTCGAGGAGGACCTGGTCGAAGCCGACATCTCCCGTTACATCACCAAGCGTCTCCAGGATATACGTGTGGACAAACAGACGTCTGCTGACTGCTATGACTTTCCACCAGAATGGCCCAGCCGTGCAGAAATCAACGCCATTACGCGTCGTGCAGGCAAACTCTTCATCTACGCATTCACTACAGTCGAATATGTCCGGGAGGATCCTGTCGACCGTTTGAAGAGATTAACAGGCATGGTCGCCACTGACAGTCAGGTGTTGACGAAGGATCTCGATGCCATGTACTCCTTGATTCTCGCACAGGTATTGGATGCGGACAGGCGTGAACCAGATGAAATCTCTATGACAAAGCAGATCCTCGCGTCCATCCTCACCATTCGTGAACCGCTGTGTATTTGCTCCCTTGGCGAGTTGATCGGCATTTCGGCGCAACGCATCAGGCGCATGCTGGACCCTTTGCGAGCTGTCATCAATATCCCGGCGCAGAATGACCGCGGCATCGTGTCCACCTTTCACGCTTCATTCGGAGACTACCTCACTACTCGCGAGCGCGCTAAAGGTTACTTCATCGACCCGTCAGACGGCCACTGCAATCTCGCGCAGTCTTGCATCACGATCATGGGCTCGGACCTACTGCACTTCAACGTGTCGGGGTGCCGCACGTCATACCTTCCGACTTCAGAGCTGACACTCGCGACGATGCCAGATCATCTCCTGTATTCATGCTCGTATTGGTCCCATCACCTCGTCGCAGTCCCCGATATGTCATTGTTACTCCCGTCTGTTGAGCAGGTTTTCCGACGGAAATTCCTGTTCTGGATCGAAGTCCTGAGTGCTGTGGGGAAGGTCAGCTTGGCTTCGAGGCTTATTCTGCGAGTGCTGACTTCAGAGCAGTTGGTACGTGATTGTCTTCATTATATGATGCACTGAACTCATAAGTAAGTGGTTACAGGGTCATAGTGTGGGAGGTGTAGCGGCCTTTTTGAACGACGCGAATTACTTCGTTGTTTCGTCCATGGAAGCAATCGAGTTGAGCCCAGCACACATATATCTATCTGCTCTCCCAGCTATTCATCCAACTTCATGGATTGCTGAAGAGTTCTGGCCGAAGTTTCAAAATGTCCCAGTGCTTCACGTGGAGGGCATAGACAGACGGCGAAAGACTATTCTTCACATCCAGGGACACACCGACATCGTCTTTTCCACCGCATTTTCGCCAGACGGGACCCGTATAGTGTCTGGCTCGTGTGACAAGACGATCGGGATATGGGACGCAAGGACCGGAGAAGCACTTGTCAAGCCGCTGGAAGGTCACAATGGCGCAGTCGCATGTGTTGCATTCTCGCCTGACGGCACCCGCATTGTTTCATGCTCAGAGGACAGGACAATCCGGGTTTGGGATGCGAACACTGGAGATGCATTGCTCAATCTGCTCGAAGGACACGCTGCTCCTGTCCGATCTGTTGTATTCTCTCCGGACAACACCCGCATTGCGTCGGCCTGTTTTGACAACACAGTCCGGGTTTGGGATGCGAGAACGGGCCAGGTGTTGGGCAAGCCGCTTGTAGGGCACACTGACGCCGTCCAGTCCGTTGCATTCTCACCGGATGGCTCCCGCATTGCCTCAGGGTCGAGTGACAGGACAATCAGGGTGTGGGATGCGAGAACCGGCGACACATTGGTCAAGCCACTCGAAGGCCACACTGAACACGTCTATTCTGTCGCATTCTCACCAGACGGCACCAGCGTTGCTTCAGGCTCGATGGACAGGACAATCCGGTTGTGGGATGCTCGCACCGGCGAGCTGTTGGTCAAGCCGCTCGAAGGACACAATAACACGGTTACTTCCGTCGCGTTCTCGCCAGACGGTACCCGCATTGTATCAGGTTCGCATGACAGGGCAGTCCGAGTATGGGATGCGACGTCCGGCGACGCGTTGGTCAACCAGCTCGAAGGCCACAGTGATGGGGTCTATTCCGTCGCATTCTCGCCAGACAGCACACACATCGTCTCCAGCTCTGAAGACAAGACAATCCGGGTATGGGATGCTCGGCCCAGCGAGGCGTTGATCAGGCCGCTCGAAGGACACATAGAGCCGGTCGCATCCGTTGCATTCTCGCCAGACGGCACCTGCATTGTGTCTGGGTCGGGTGACAAGACGATCCGGGTGTGGGATGCGAGGACTGGCAAGGCGTTGGGCGAGCCGTTCGAAGGACACACTGACCTTGTCCGGTCCGTCGCATTCTCGCCTGATGGCACCCACATTGCGTCTGGCTCGTTGGACGAGACGATCCGGGTGTGGGACGCGAGGACGGGCGAGGCACTGATCGAGCCGCTCAAAGGACACACTGGCTATGTCTGTTCTGTCGCATTCTCTCCAAATGGTCGCTTTGTTGTTTCCTGCTCTGCTGACAAGACGATCCGGGTGTGGGACGCGAGGACGGGCAAGGCGTCGGTGAGTCCGCTCGAAGGCCACACCGACCGGGTCGGATCTGTCGCATTCTCGCCTGATGGCTCCCTCATCGCCTCTGGGTCGGCTGACAAGACAATCCGTGTGTGGGATGCGAGGACCGGCGAGGCGTTACTCGTGCCATTCGAAGGACACACTGCCGGTGTTTGGTCCGTCGCGTTCTCGCCAGATGGTTCCTCCATTGCCTCAGGCTCAGATGACGAGACAATCCGGGTGTGGGACGTGAGGACGGGCAAGCTGTTGGTTCAACCACTGGAAGGACACACTGCTGAGGTCCTTTCCGTTTCATTCTCGCCTGATGGCAACCACATTGTGTCCAGCTCCGTTGACGAGACGATCCGGGTGTGGGATGCGAGGACGGGCAAGGTGTTGGTCAAGCCGCTCGACGGACATACTGCCCCCATCTATTCTGTCGCATTCTCGCCTGACGGCACCCGTATAGTATCGGCCTCGGAGGACAAGATGATCCGGGTGTGGGATGCGACAATAGCGGAGGGATGCACCATGTCCCATGCTGTCGCGTTCTCGCAATATCGAAGCGGGTACCGTGATGCACGCAGTCTGTCTGACGAAAGCACATCTGAGGTATTATTTGTACCAGTAGCTTTGCCTTTGTTATTCGCTGACCCTGCTCCCTCGTTACCACAGCTTCATCCAGCTTTATTCATCAACCATTCATTCATGCCGGATTCTCTCTATGAGGGCAGTGGTATCGATGATCCTCGCGATATTTTCTCTCTTGAATCCTCGGGGTGGATCATGGGACCACGAGGCGAGCTTGTCCTCTGGGTCTCTGTCAGCTACAATTCGTCTTTATGGTGGCCACGTAACACACTCATCATCGGGCAGTCCCGGGCCTTTCACGATCTCAGTCGTTTCTGTCATGGTACAGAATGGACGAGATGTTACACGCCGTGATTCGAGCACCCTCTTGTAGAACCATTCCGAAATGTAGATATTAGGACAAATTTAAATACTAGGGCTCTGCCGGGCAGACCTGGACACGCCTGGTAGCATTCCTGGGAACGAAGAGACCAGGTATTCCCGCTGCTCTAGCAGTGGGTCTTTGAAGTGATCGATGATACTGATCGTCCGCCAAGTTTGCAAGAATCGACATTGTCACGTGCATGTGTAACGTGGTTTGGTTTCATTCTCATACGCAGCATACCCGCCTCCTGAGAAGTGTTGTTTCTCGTGAACCCCTCTGAAGTGTGAACCCCTTTGGGGCGAATGCTATACATTGTATGCCATGTAACTGTCTCGGTGTGTAGAGCTGGCAGAGCAGCGGGATCTGCCGCTAGCCGGCGCTATCATTATTAAGCACATTAATGTTCTAAGGTTTACGTACTTAAGTATAGAAGTTGGCTCCATTCCTGGGAACGAATTGATCAGATCTTATTAAGGGCTTGTATAAAGTGAGATCTAGATCGCTGTGCATAGTCGCTGTGCACCGTCGCGTTCGTTGCATCAGCAAATTCCAAAGTTTACTTTTTGGGGACTTAGACGCGCTTGTGGGCGCCTAGTGAAGACCGAATAGCTTAAGTAGCATGTCAGAAAACGAGCGAGAAAGAGCCAAGTTACCTCGCGTGTGGTTGCACGAGCCTCGTACCGTAAGTACATAAGCAGAAAATAATAGCGTACTCTGGGCGCGCGTAGACTTGCCAAACCCGGTAACTCTCCAAATCTGACACACCCCCTCAAGTCGAGCGCACAGAACACGAAGCAACGCACCCCCTCAAAATCAAGCCATCCTTCAAACCAGACTTCCGCCCGACACACAGATTCGCCGCGAAGCCGCCTAATCCCACCAATCCCACCAAGCGGGCACCCAGATCCCACGCTGAAATGTTTTGCACCATACCGGGACACCCAGATTCCCACCGGAAATTCTTCACCATGCACCGAGGATTTCATCGTCATTGTTGTCAGCAACCACTGCAAGTGCCGACATCTCCGGCTTCCGATTTGCCAGCTTAGGGCAATCCCGCACGATGTGCCCTTCTTTCTTGCAATAAAAACATGTCCTCTTCCAACCGTCTGAACGAACTGGACCGTGTGCCTTCACATGTGCAAGATATGCTGTCTCCCCACTCTGAGTCCCACCGTGTGATTCACGCCGTGCCTCCTCGTCCACGAGAGAGCTCTTGATATCTGAGATAGAGAGTTCTGATTGCGAGGCTGTAAGCGAGCCGGCGATGTTTGACCACGATTCGCCGAGATTGAATATAAGCACGTCCGTAATGTCGTCGTCATCGAGGGCAACACCGATAGCCCGTAGCCGAGCTGCCAGGTCCGTGACACCGGAAATGTATTGATAGATCGGGGCCGATTCATCGTGCCTGAAGCCGTAGAACTGCCTTTTCAAGGCGATTCTGTTCGCGCGGCTGTTCTTCTTGTAGACATCTGCAAGGGCTTTCCACGCCTGAGCACCGTCAGCGCAGTCCCGAATATACTGGTACTGCGTTGGTTCGACTGTAAGTGCTATTGTCGTTAGCGCTGACTGAAGCTTCTTCGCGTCCGTTGCCACCATTGCCGAGGCCGTCCGGGTCTCCACACCCTCCTTTCCCTTGCCATTTTCCACCAATGCGGCCTGTACAGCATCCCACAGGTCTTCGCGCCGGAGCACCATCGATACCGCAAACTTTCAATCATGGTAGTTCAACCCATTTAATTTCGGCACAGATGATAAGACCGATGAATTCGACATCTTGACAAGTGCGAGAGAATGCAACAATGAAGCAATCAGGGGCCGGGGCTCATAACCTGTCAGAAAACGAGCAAAAAAGAGCCAAGTTACCTCGTGCGCGGTTGCGCGAGCCTTGTACCGTAATTACATAAGCAGAAAATAATAGTGTACTCTGGGCACGCGTAGACTTGCCGAACCCGGTAACTCTCCGAATCCGACGTAGCAAAAAGCAAAATAAGCCGGTCCTTGTGATTACAGCGTCCTTGTGATAGCTTTTCAGCTACTTATGGCCTCTTGCATCCCATTTAAAAGCTCAGACGCCGACGAAATGTTCGACATAGGCGCTTGCAAGTATGGTTAAGGCGCTTCAAGTCACCCGTAAGCACACAAGAATTCACTGTAAGAACAAGGATATAACTTATTGTACACTTAGCTCCTTACATGGCTTATCTCTCACTAAACGCTGATAAGCGCCGCAAAGCTCGTTTAAGTCCCGAAAAATAAAGTCGAGATATTGCTGATCGGTGGGACAATTGCATAAGACGAAGTATATGGGATATGCCATAGAATGAGTAATCAGAATATGTACAAAGTTACATACGCATCTTCATGAGGCCCGATACCAGTGCTTGCGTCTCGTTTGTGGAGACATGCATCCTCTGATTCAGGAACAGGCTGATCTGAGCCGGATCCGTCAGCTCAGACAGCACTCGGATGCATGTGCCGTCTTCAATCCCAGCATTGTAGAACTTGGGAAGCAGATGCACTAACCTGAGCTTGTGGAGAAATCCGCATACAGTGACGAAATGAGGCATGTCACACAAGTGCACTGTGCTCGAACCACGGTGATTGCCAGACCATTTGATCTGAAATTCGGTCAACATTTCAAGTCACGATACAACACAGAAGGTATGGGTAGTACTCACATTGCTAATCAATGTCGACAACGAATGAGAATGATATGGCCTAGCCCGGCAGGCCAAACTACGACGGTGTCTTCTCGATGTTACTTTGAGATAATAGTGGATCCATATGTTGAGTGGCCAGCTATCTTCATAAAGAGCAAATACCGGCCACATATCTAACGCCTAAGGCTCTATCATCAGACTATAATCACATAGCAAATACGGCAATTTTACACACCTTTTGCTGAAACTTCTCCAAGCATCGGGGATTCTGGAGGCTGTATGTCTGGTCAAAATTACAATAGTGTCCTATGTGCAATCTAAGAGAGTCCTGATAATCTGCATTAGAACAAGGTAAGATAGGCTTTGTGATACTCAGCTTACCGTAATAACCTTGAAGTCATCACATTTGAAACCCATAGCGATTGAAAGGCTAGATGAATGGTGGATAGCAGGGTGCTTGAGAGCCCCTGGCATACAAAACTCTTCTCCAATTAGTTAGTGAGCTTGCAATAGAAATGGTACTCACTGCGTGAATTTGGGGTGATTGACTTCATTGTGGAGTCGTGTCTGCTCCATTTGAGTACACAGCTTTGTATTTATACTGTTAGCGCCATGTGTTCGATAGAGGACCGGTAGAGGAATACACACTACTTGCCATGAGGCGAGATAATTAGTGGCCATTCAATGATAAGCTTTCGGCGTCTTGTGAACATACCACAATGTCTGTCATCTGACCAGTCTGTTGATGGCATTATGAAAATAATGACCAAAACATCCAATATACTGTTTGCCGAGCTCCGAGTGGACAGTGATTATGCTGCCAGTGAGCTGAGTACGGGCATCAGAAAATATCGATTTGCTTGCAGGCCCTTTGACTCCATTTGCGCCAATCAAATGAGGTGGCTGCATGGCTGCATGCCTCTTCTCTATTCTGATGCAGGGTGACACTTTGATCATCGAACCAATAGATCGCTAGTGCATATGACTTTCACCCAGCATCTGAAGTTTTAGTAAGTTCAATAGATGTGCGATTGCTGTAACATGGGCGCCGAGGTCCCATTTGAGAGGGATCATCCTGGAATTTGGTCGAGCTGAGAAAACAGCGCGTTAATTGAAGTGGCCCGCTCGTCCAAGCACATAACATGCGAGCGGTGCCAGGTTGCAACCACTAGAGAGACTGCGCATGGTGTTGTGCGAGATGAACTCAGCCTTGAGGCTGAAGTCAGCGAAGTGCTTCTTGATCTTGCGACAAAGGAGGGGGCAGAGAAGACCGAGACCCTATGCCCGAGGACCTCCTTCTCAAAGTCGTGCTTGATGAGCTTGTCACACAGTAGCCAAATGTTCTCGGTCAATGAGAGGGCCTTGAACAAGACCTCATATTCGTAAGACTGCTCGAGCTTCTTGTGAGCAGTGATCTTATCGATGGTGTCTTGCCACTGGCTTTGTGTAGACCTTACACTCATCGTCGCCATCTTCCATGGCATATCCAGTTGAATCAATGGCGAAATCGATAGCAATCGATATATTAACACTCATTTGGCTCGTCGGTTCCCCAAGCAGAGTAGAATTATTTTCAAGAGCAGAAATGCTTTGAGAAGCGACATTTTCCAGAGGAGGTTGACGAAAATTTAGGGATAATGTCGGAACAGATGGCATAGCTAAGAGACCTCTGGTGAAGCCGAGCTTGTCCAGGAACCCAAGGTCGAGCTCGATTCTGGTGGGTGTGTGGAAGGTGTTCTCCACCTGTTCAACAAAGCTACGTCTATCTGATTCTCCCGACTCATTGAGTTTTTGGATTTCGCCCGTAAAGTCGAAAGATTTGTTTGTATTGTCCTCGGAAAGAGCCCCATAAGCACCCTCATAAAGTTCAGCAGGGTTAGCTTCTTCGTCATACAACTGTGCCTAGAAGACGGGTGTCAGCACATGATCCTCGAGACTTTGTGAAGTCTTTGGGACAGGCAGAGGAATCTTGGGTGGTACATGCGGTGAGGGAAGAAATCCGGCTGGTAGACTGCCCGTCTTTAAGCATGAAGGCCGACTCCTTATGGAATATGTCGCTGGTGTGATTCGGCAGTGGTGTAGGGCAGGGCGTGCACTCCTTAGACCCTCTCGAGCACTTAGAACTATGGGATCTTTTTTTGGACGAAGTCTTAGAGCTAAAAGTGCGGCATGAAGGGGTTGTTTTCTCGCTGGCAGTGGTTGGGATCGCGACACGGGACACAGGTGACAAGTGCACCTCGGACACAACACGGGGCTTGGCTGGGCACAGTGGCTGGAAGACAGGGGGAGGTTCAACATCCAGAGTGGGAGTCAGAGTGCGCCTTTAGGTCGGTTTGAAAACCACGGTCGTCTTGGTGGGCTCCTTCTTGGGCGAGACCTGCCAATCAAGCTTTGACCAAGATGCGATTTGCTGTCTGACATATCGTGCCACATCACTTGACTTTCGAACCGTCTCTGCAGCCGTATTCTGAGCCTTTGCATACGGCCTGAGTGAACTGATCGAGGCCATGCTTTCCTAGAGCTCTGTCTTCAGGGGGCTAGTTATGGTGACCGCGTGCTTCTTGAGAGGGCTTTCCTGGCCGCCGCTTTGGAATAGAGTGAGCCTAATCGGCAAGGTATTTGCACTGCTCGCTAAGGTGGCTTCAAGATCAAGGCAATTGATCAATGATGTGAGGTTGTTTTTCGCAGCATCCAAGATGGAAAGCATGCCTGAGGGGAGGTTAATGCATGAAATCCCAATGCATACAACAACGTACCATATGAGTCTTCGCAAATGGCTTGAGGTCTAGAGCAGCCAAGCAGCTGCTCCAACACGGGGCAAGGCCATGCTTGCTTGACAGGGGTCTCCACTAGGCTCCGGGAAGGGTCACTATGGCCATCCACTATGGCCTCCTCCATGGTGATGATAGACCAGTCGAAAACAGAGGCAGGAGGCAAAATAGAGGATTCTGATGCAGTACACTGTGTCTGCACCTCGGGGAAGGTCTCCGAGATGGACGTGCACCTTCTGGCATCAGACTACCTTCTGCTCTCCTTCATAATCTTGCCATTACGTGAATAGCAGCTGCGCTCCTTCCACTGCATCTCCTTCAAGCTGCATATCCCCTCCTTGTCCCAGCGAACAGAGACTATAGATCCCAACGAGGAACATGCCGAGTGCATCTCGAACACGGAGGCGCCCGAGGCGGTGGAAGGAGGATGGAAGGAAGATCTGTTGGAGATGATCGACGAGGGACGATGGGTCGCACTTCCCATCAGATGCATGAATTCAACAGAGAGGCGAGTAGTTGCAGGGGCTTGGCTTGCTCTGAATGATATGTTGGAATTGCAGGTAGCAGGAATCCTCAGTGTTGATGGTAGCCCGAGTCCAAGCGTGCTCTGCTTCTTGCGGCTGAGAGTACGCATCTCATCTGCCAGTGCTGGAGGAGCAGGGCTGGCTTGTGGACTCAAAGTGCCAGCTTCAAAGCTACTTCCCGACGAATGGATGGTCTTGTTACACACCTCCTTGTCCCTGCCTTTCTCTGTTTTTTGCTTTTTCTTCTTTTTATTCGCATTCCCACTCTCCTTCTCCTTGTCATTTTCTTTCTCCTTGATCCTCATCTTCTCCTCAACTTTAGGCCTGCTGATGGTAGGGATAGGTGCGGCTTCGACCTGCTCCCTTTCCTTCTCGCTGCTGAGCTGTGCCCAGCTTGCCATGCGCGCGAGAGAACGAACGGAGCGCATGGCGCGGACCGCGATGGACCCAAATAGGAGTGCATTTGGCATAAGTAGACCATTGGAAGAATCTATAGGGATGGTGATTGAGCTGCAGAACCTTCTGATTCCAGTGGTTCCCAAGAAGTGGGTGTGGTCAGTAGGATTTCTGAGTCCAGTGAATTGAATCGGGCTCATCTGTCAGTAGGCTTGAACAGTTCGGGAGCTATAGTCTGGGTCAGTGCATTACCTCAACATGAATGGTGAAATACTTACTTTTCGAACATCCTTGAGGCTTGTCGTGGTTTTCTTTGTTTTGCTTGTTCTCCTTTGAGTCCTTTCTGCCACGCCTGATGCTTTACCATTTCTGGCTATTGTCGCCCTTGGCCTTCAGCAGGTTATCCGTCGACGCTTGCCTTGCGTCCCTCGGAGCAAAGGGTATATTCGTTACTTCTCCCAACATGCCCCACTTCATGCCGTTCAGCCCTAGTCGCGACTTCTTCTTGACCACCATAAGATCACCAAGTTCAGGGTCTTCAGAGTGATTAACGTAGATTTCGACCCCTCCTCTCCTGATAGAGGTGCTCCCGCTGCCGACACATCGAACAACATCAGAGAAGTCCTTGCTGGCCTTCTCCTTCATCTTGTTCTCTACAAGCAGTCCTAGCTTGAACTTCTTCGGGACAAAACATTTGCGTGGAGCCTTGGAGTCAATCTTGGGAGCAAGAGAGGAAGAGGCGAAGGGTGCCACCGATGAGTACGACATGTTTGCATCGGACGCGAGGCCTGTCCCAGATGAGGTTGCAAAGATGAGCCTTATTGTGGGCATGGGTTGTAGATAATTGCAGGTTGGAGAGCAAGATGTGCAGGAGAGAGGTGGGAAGTGGGAACAACAGATACCACCTACCAGATTGTCCTTTCTGTCAGCATAAAATCACCCACATAGAAGAACGAGATACAAACCCACAGCCTGACAAATGTCCACTTCATTGCCTACTCGACAATTCCGCCCTCATTACCATGCTCTTCCCATGGCGCACACAAACCCATCTGGTCCAGCATAATGCACATGTCGCGTGGGCCTCTTGTGCCAACATGCACGTCGCATACGCAGGAAGAACCGCGAGCCAGCATGAGAGCACGACGAGCCAGAGGAGCAGGAGGGACACGGGGAGGAGGGTGGGAAGGGAGACGAGTGGGCCGGAGCAGCAGCGCAGGTAGCGATGCATGCACGGGTGTTTGTGCATGTGCTTGTGTAAGCAGGTAAGGGCTGGGAGGAAGAAGATGAGTTGCCATCATAAGGAGTATGACATGTTCCAAACTTCTCGGCATACTGCAGAATAAGTTGCCAACATAGAACTTAAGCTACTTTACTGATGGCACAGTAGTTTGCGACAACCTGGAGACGGAATGTAGGGAAACAAGGCCCACATTGCACGCAAACTAGGGCATTTACCCATCTTCTGAGCTTCTCTGCATACCATCCTGTCCCACTACACCTGTTTGACCTTTTGCATTGCAGATGTCTCTCGTTTGAAAGGAAAATGCTCACCTAGTCAGAGTGCCCGAGTCTCGTCGATGGTGCCTTGATCATCTCCTGCCCACTCATGATGTCCACATCTTTATTGAGCATCTGCTCGCCCTCGACCGTCTCCAATGCAGTGCCCTTGCCTGGCAGCACAGCTTGCCGATGTAGGCCTGCAGAGCAGCTGCCAGCTGCGTGGTGAAGTTAAATGGCACAGTCTAGAGTGTGGTGTTTTCGGAATTGTCTTCTGTGTTGAAGTCGGAGGACGTGCCAAGGAAGGTCTCGGTAAACATTGGCGGGCCGCACACCATGACCGCAGATGTGCAGTCAAGGAGCTCGGCACAGAGGGTGTACAGGGCATCAACGAGCCTAAAAAATGCAGGCTCAGGGCACGCATGGTAGGTCTGAGATGTGCATTAGGATGTGGTAGGCAGTTGTGGGTTGGAGAGCAAGATGTGCGGGAGTGGGGGCAGCTCAGGCTAGTGCGGCAGCAAACTGCTTGGTGTGGCCCTATCGCTTGAGGCTAGCGAGTGGTACAGGTATCAGTGCAGCGGTGAGAATATAAGGATATGAGTGCATAGAGGTAGGACTAGGGCAGCAAGTCTGGAGCATCTAAGCAAACTGTGCAGTGCCAGATAGATGGCTGTTGCAGAGGGGAAACACTCAGATATATGTACAATTTGGTACGACAGTCATTTCTGCGTTGAAAGAGAGTAAGGCGCACATGGCTATGCAGGCCATCAACATCGGGGAGTGCTGCTTAGAAGACGTTGAACGCAAGGATGAGTTTGCTATATTTGGCAGAACCTCCATCAATCCTTCCTTTTTTGTAGGCAAAGTCTTGCTTCGTAAACCCTTTTGGTCTTAGAAGCTCAGCTGGGTATCAGAGAGCTCATATTTGTCACACAACATTGCTTCCAAAAGAGTAATATTTATTGGTTCTGCTTGCGGAGGCATTCGCACTACCATGGGAGAAAGGGAGAGTAAGCTACACATAACACAACGGTCCAAGAGCGTTAGGAGCTGGACTGTACTGGGCACGTCAAGAGATCAGACTTGTCATCACGATCAGTGGAGGATGGGTGTATTGGACGGGGTGGGGGCTACGAGGACGCATCGACCATGACAGGAGGGTGGAGCTTTATCAGGGAGGTTTAAGTTGGAGGGAGACATTCTCTGCTTGTCTGGGCAGGGCCGGAGGCAGCCGTCTGAGGTGGGGAAGCTTGGCACATGCTGGAGGCAGTATTGTATTTTCTACTCTGATGGATAAACCATGGTGAAAGATGCCGGAATAAACAGGTCGTTGAGTACATGGAGTCAGACCTGGTGAGCAATCGTGAGTAGATTTGTCTACATATCTCTGGGCATCGCACTGTGTCTGCAAATTGGTCCTGCGATAGGAATGGCCCCTACTGACATCATGTTTGAGAAGATGCCCACAAGTGAGAGCAAATGCTTTGTACCTCTCAGAAGATGGTCTCAAACGCATGGTGATTGATATATTTGTTAATATAAAACGATGCATATGCATACAATGAGTTATGGGGTTCCACCTCAAGTGGGACAGGATCTTGCATAAATACCGGCATGAGGTGGGCCGCACGCACAACAGAATCCAGATGGATAATCTGGAGAACTGGCTGTTCGCGAGTTTGGTCGATGTATTCAGGCTTGACAATCCACATCTTTGTTCAGCTTTCTGGCGCATCGCCGACAATCTTGTACCAATGGATGAGCACACATAGGTACTTCTTATGCTTGTGCTTAAAGGAGCAGAATAACCTGACCTGAGCCACGGCTAACCCAGGAATGCCTTGAATCTTCGGGTCGCGATTAATGAAGACACAGTCCCAGTGTGCAGGCCCATTAAACCATGATGGCAAACCCTAGATATGTTCACGATGCATGCCTTCAACGCCACATGGGTCACTTGGAGCATAGAATGTGGTGGCCGCTGAATAATGGATGTATACCTTCTCGCAAAAGATGGAAAAATTGACTGGTAAAGTGTGCTCATCTTCTGAGTTGTACAGAGCATTTGGATGGGTCTAATCGTAGAGGAAGCAATAGAGGAGCTCTTTGAGCTGCGACTGCTTTACTTGAGCTGAAAGAATTGTAACGTCTCAGGAGTATTGTGATTCTGCAGAGTAATTGAGCTCAGCACTGATCAGCATGCACAGATCAGAAAGCACAACTTATGATATGTCTGTGCCAAGTCAATGTAGTTCAATACCCTAGGCCCTTGGACATCCCCAAATTTGTCTTCTTCAGTCGCAGCCTCCTTCGGACCGGTGCGAGCTTTTGTATTGTTTAAGCCACCATAGTCCTCATGATACCCTGTTCAAGTCTACTAGAAATCAGTGACATCCTCATAGAGTGGACTTGGTTGACATACCTTTATAGCCGAGGACATTGGATAGAAGTGAGCCTTGCAGCATACCTCTATCCTGAAATTCAACATGAACGGCTGCCAGCTTATCTGTGTGTTGGTTTGTCTCAAGCATCTGGCTGAGGGCATTGTATCTATTAGACCGCTGCCAGGGCTCCTTGACAGCCTTGATGTGCTCAGATTCAGTGATAGATGAACAGAGCCCATTGGGAGCTCTGAACAATTTTATCAGCGACCAGTAGTGGACAAGTGAATGTTGGCGAGGGAGGGCGAATTCATCTAGATGCACACCGGTCATCTGGAAAACCTGCCAATATTTGTGGAATCAATTGAGAGCGTTCTCTAGTATGTCGAGAGTTGAATCCGTGTAAACATTGCACCTGGCAATGTAGCAGAAGTCGAGGAACACTCCTATTGCCTTCACCATGTTATCGGGGACGTAATTGACAATGGCTGGCAGAAAGACCTATAAGTGGTCCTTGAGCATGAGCAGCATGTGCAAAGAGAGGATATAAGGTTAATTACCCTCATTAGTGCTTTTGAATCATCACCAGTCCATTGTTTGAACCTTCGGCCTTCAGAAAATCGCCAAAGGTTAGAGAACAGAGGTGCAGCGGAAATACTGGAGACATCGAGATAAGTCCAATATCAACTCATGAAATACGGTTGAGCACATACCGGCAGTCTATATCAGCAAGAATGACTGCGGCCTGTGTCAGTCCATGTTTTTTCTTGAGGTAATTTTCCATCCACGTCACTAGGTGGTCCTTGAACGTGTATCACAAATATGCGCAGCAAGCGCCTATCTACTATCAGCAACAGAGACTCACTAGTAGTCTATATAGCAAGACTTGAAGGGAAGACTAGGGATAGCGCAATAGGACTATAAAGACCTAAAGCAATAGTCAAAGCAAGTCAAGTAGAACGTAATGAGATTAAAGCTAGGGGACACCTGCCCCAGCTGCCTGTTTATATACATGAGAGCCCAGTCCCCCAGGGACTGGTGCCAGAGGTACTACTATCTAAGCTACCTTATTCTATTGGCTACCTAGCCCTATGACTCATCCAGCGCTGCTAGTGAGTCATCCAGTGAAGCTATGACATCATCTAGCTCCACATTCACATGGTTCCTCTAAGCTGGACCCTTTCAAAATCTTCCAGGGGTTTCCATCACCTTCCAGCACATTTTGCATGCTTCTAGACCTCTTCTAGACCCTGGCCATGCCTAGCCAAGCCTAGACTTGTGACCTGTGACTCTGGGACACCTCCACATGTGCGCACATGTGACTGCTATGTCATGTGACCTGCCTAGAGCCTCTCAGGCTGCCACTACCAGCTAACTCATCACTATTATTGAGAATAGAATACTACTCTGCTGCCACTACTCTAGCGCTAGTTAGGCGCTAATTCTAAAAACTGTGACAATGTGCCTTTGATCAGTTGGTGTAGGATGTCTAGGGACAGCAATTCATGGATGTCAGCGCGAGGGAAATAGTTGATGAAGGGCTAAAAAACCAAGCAGTATCAGTAAACAGTACGCAATGTTGCTAAAAAGATAAATGTATGGATATGGCAAAATTCAAACAAAAAGTGCATAGCACAACAGTAAGCCTATCAAATCTGCATTAAATGGGTCATGAACTATATAGCTCTTCATGAGTACGTAAGGTTGAGATCAGATTTGATCAACCTCTCACGCAGCTCAGCTTTCAGGATGGCGGAATGCAAGAGCTCATCTGAGAAACAATATGGATGAACTACCACGACGGAGGACCGCAGAGTCAACCTAATCAGAATGGTTCATAAATCATCATGTGATTGGATGATTTGCCTCGAACCTTCATGCGATAGAGTTACTCTCTTGTGGAGAGTGGCCTAGTCATGCAGCGTAGTATAAGTGCGAGTGGCACGACAACATTCTGTGTCCGAAGAGTCATTCCGGCCTGTAGAGTCTGGGATTAAGAACAAAAAGCCGGTCATGAGGAAAAAAATGGCTATGAGCGGAAAGGTTGTGAGGAGGATGTCCTTGAGGCCAAACATATTGATGGTTGAGATAGCGGGGAATGTGAAGAGCCAGTCGAGCATACCGAAGCCCCACAAGGTGATGAGCTACTGGAGTTTTGTGAAGCTGAACTGTGAGAAGATGTTTGATGAATAGTACGTGATAATGTTCACGCCGCAGAACTGCCGCATGAATATGACAATCAGTAGCGCGAGCATTGCACAGCAGTTGTTCATGATCGCGCACAGCTCCAGGAAGCGGTTGCGGTCAGTTATGATCTCGGCCTCAGCCTTGAGCAGCATGTGGATGTTTAAAGGAGATGCACATAAGTATCTGTGGAGCAGAAGTGTGGATACGGGGCTTACATAGAGGTTGCACGCGAGCTGGATGGGGCTATGGCAGAGACAGAGGGGCAAACTGTACGCCTTGTCGTAGCGGCCCTTATCGATGAGCCAATGAGGCGACTCAGGGCAAAATCAGAACTGGGACATGATGAAAAGGATGGGGATACCGGTCTGCATGTATACAACAGCCCATGACTTTCAGCTTGTCCAGAACATGGAAAAATGCGATGTCATACACATTACCGATCACATCTACTGCATCATAACAGATACGCCCTGCAGTCGCCATGAATGCTGTGTGTGGTGAGAGTCTTGTGGTGCAAGCAAAGGTGGAAGGAACGTACCATGCCACGGCGATAACGACTGCATTCTTCCCCATCATGTCGGGCGTGAACTGGGCACCCATCGCAATAATAAATTTCTTGAGGTATTCGCGGCCTTGGCCAGTGTAGTTTGTGGTGGTGATCACCTACTGCTAGATTAGTCACTCAAGCTAACAGTCTGGAGGATGCAAGTTGCAGCCTCCTGCACGCACAGGAGAGATGGAGATGGGGAACACTCACATGTGAGGAGAACCCCTCGATGGGTTTCTTTGAGAGTGGATAGTGCAGAAGTTGGCTCAACAGATTTGAGAGCATGACTGTAGATTGGGTGTACCACAGCCACGGGAGCGTGCTGATTATCTTGCTGAGTCTGTGCACCTGCACTTTGAAGGTCAGAACGAGAATGAGTAGTCTTTCCATATGCATCCTCCTATCTCACCTTCGCTGTCACTAGTTCTGCGTGTGTATCTAAAAACAAATAGGGATTAGATACTAAGCACTGCCGTTCACCGGTGTTGTCTTTGCACGGGCTATCACAGTTATTCGTTGGGGAATAAAATGTGGTCAAACTGAGTGTTGCTCGTTACGGGCAGTATCCAAAGAGTAGTATATGTTGAATGATACCCAATAGAAAGTAGCACTATAATCTATTTGTAGATAGACTATAGTAGTGTTGGAGTAATAGATGTTGATACTAGTATATCTCTGCGATGAGTTAATACTAG